>JAEQBH010009010.1:0-149293 GCA_016808115.1 Tetrastigma voinierianum
AGGAAGATTGTCGAGGAATCGAGAGATGTTGTGTTTCTTGAAGACCAACTTGTTGTTGATGATGGTGAGCAAAGGTTGAGCTAATTCTTCTACTAAAATTCCAATTAGAATTGATCGATTGTTCCGCCTACGGTATATGTTAATCATAGGGGAGAGTTACAAGAAGGTGATGGTATCATTGAAAATGAAGATGACCCTATAGTTGATGATGTTGAGCCAACTGAACAAGTTGATGGAGAACTTCCACTACCACCATATGAACCACCATTGAGAAGATCTACCAGAGAGCGTCAACCTTCTACAAGATATCCTCCTAATTGAAAGGTTTTGTGGGAGGCAACACTAACTAGTAGCAGCGGAAATACAAAAATCCCAACAAAAACTCATCCAAGGACCCCTAGTAGCATCAAAACCAGTTCTATAACAAAGAGAAGGGTGTAGGATTGCTTTATTAATCGATTCAAAAAGCGTTTAGTGGTCGAGCGGCTAGGCGAAGCGAACCAAGTCTTTAGAGTTATGTGATAATGGTATCCCACACTAAGAGTGAAGCCTCTCTGACCTCGAGCTAGCAGCTCGAAAGGGTCCCGCGATCTTAGCTAAGTCAGATCCGAAGAGGAAGCCAAAACCCAGGGTCTCTCAATCTCTAGAACACTTTCTTGGAGATAGAGCACTTTTACTATTCTGAACTCCTTTTCTCAGGTCATCATCTGTAGGGTTTTCCATAGCATTCTATTTATAAGAACCCCCATCATGTCTAATGACCAAAATGCCCCTCACTCTAAGTGATGATAGGATACACGCATCCCTATGCGTTAGGGCGAGTCCCACACGGCCCTAAGCCGAGGTTTAAGCCCAAGCCTATTATCTCTCGAAGTGAGGGCTTTCAATCCAGGGATTCCACTAATCTCGTGACATTTCATTCATGAGAATTAACTCCCTCATATTTGGATCACATCCAAATCCGTTTCATATCAACCCCACACTCTTCTAAGTGTGTGACCTATTAGGTTCCGGTTATGTTGGCCACTTGATTCAACTATTGAATTAAGCAAGTCAAGACCCAGGTATCCTAGCAACACATCATGACCCCAATAGTGTGGGAAATTGATGAATCGGCGCATACCCTTCTCATAGACAAATCTTAGTCAATTTGTCCACTGCAAACATACCCTACTTGGTTCAAAGCATGGACAATTGTGTAGCTCCACTAGGCGGCTATGCCACACCTAGCCCAAGTGATGTGTTATCTTGTCCCAGTTCATCGCTCAAGCTGTTATGCACTTGAAGACACTCAAGGCATTCTCACTCTGCTTGAGAGATTCTGAGAGTATTATTAGACAAGAGGCCTTAGGTATACTCTCCCTTTTTGGGAGTGGCCCGAGAATCCTTTTGTTGGCTGCTCAATTACCTCAAAATCAAACCCATACCCAATCCTCGTCGATGAGCAACCCGCCAGAAGCGACGTGGATTAAGGTCAAAGTGCGGTCGACATTGAATATCCTTGAGCACTAAAGTCTAAGGATACTTGCACCATTGCTATGATGAGACAATCATCTACATTTAAATAGATGATCCATATGATTGTCTCATTATAGGTCTTCGATGTACTTAGCTACTCTTAGCAAGCATCCACACGCCAACTCTGATCAACTCTTGATCACTGTTTATAAGATCTACTCCTTGATCAAATCAAGGAGTATGACATGTGCTGAATGCACGTCGAATCAACAATGTCAGTCTTGTTGATCTATGACCCACAGGGATAATTTAGACAATAACATTATTGCACATGATAGGAATCTTAGTATCATGATCTATCATGATTTCCTTCATGATATGTTGCATGTATCATGGACTTCATTAGTCGATTAAAGATGCGTATCAATTCAGCGATATGAATATCAAATTAACGAAGAAGCCTTTCATATTAAATATATCGTTGTGCGTACAATAAGTGCTAATGGTGATTGCCTTTAGAGCACTTCTCTAACACTAATGAGTATGTGATGCTTTCTGACGGAGGAGAGCCAGAAACTTACCATGAAGCTATTTTACATGAGAGTAAGAAAGAGTGGGTTAAAGCCATACAAGAAGAAGTGAGATCCTTGCCGAACCACACCTATGACTGGTGAGTTACCACAAAGAAAGAAAGCTCAAAAAAAAAGGGTGTGCGATTGGCGAAAACAATAGCTCACGGCTTCGGTCTGAGCACGATTGGTTGTGAAGGGGTTCAATCAGAAGAAAGACATTGATTTTGAAGAAATATTCTCTCCAATGGTAAAGATGTCCTCTATTCGTGTTGCCCTTGGTCTTATTGCTCGCTTGAATTTAGAAGTTGAGCAACTTGATGTGAAAACTGCATTTCTTCATGGAGATTTGGAAGAAGAAATCTACATGCAGCAACCGGAAGGGTTTGAAGTAAAAGGAAAAGAAAATCTTGTGTGCAAGTTAAAGAAGAGCTTGTATGGACTCAAGCAAGCACCCGGCCGGTGAATACGAAGTTTACGACTCTTTGATGAGTCATGGGTACGATGGGAACTTCATCGATCATTGTGTTCACTGAGTTCTCGATGATAATTTTATTATCCTCACGTATGTTGATGACATATTGATGGTGGTCATGATTCTAGCAAGATTGACAGATTGAAGAGAGCTCGACAAAGTCTTTTGCCATGAAGAAGACTTAGGATCGGCGAAACATATACTTGGTTTGAAGATCTCCCGTGATAGGAAGAATAGGAAGCTTTGGTTATCTCAAGAAAGCTACATTGAGAAGGTTCTTGAAAGATTTAACATGAGCAAGGCTAAGGCAGTTTGTTCTCTACTTGCAGGCCACTTAAAGCTTAGCTTGAAGCAATGTCCTACAAGTGAGAAATATATGAAATAGATGAGCAAAGTTCCTTACGCATCTGTTGTTGGTAGTTTGATGTATGCTATGGTCTGTACTAGGCCAGACATCGCTCATGCAGTTGGAGTTGTTAGCCGGTTTCTTACTAATCCTGGGAAGGAGCACTGGGAAGCGGTGAAATGGATATTGAGATATCTAAGAGGCACTTCCAAGGTGTGCTAGTGTTTTGGCAGTTGTGAGCCTATGCTAGATGGATACACAGATTCAGACATGGCAGGTGATGTTGATTCCAGGAAGTCCATTTCAGGGTTCATGATGACTTTTGCAGGGGGAGCTATCTCTTGGCAATCCAAGCTACGGAAATGTGTTACATTATCTACCATAGAAACTGAGTACATTGCTATTACTGAGGGTTGTAAAGAAGCTTTGTGGATGAGAAATTCTTAGAAGAATTGGGGTTGAAACAAGAGAAGTATGTTGTTTACAGTGATAGCCAGAGTGTCATTCACCTCTCCAAGAATTCGACGTTCCATTCAAGATCGAAGCATATTGATGTTAGATATCACTGGATTCGTGATGTGCTTGAGTCAAAGCAATTGTATTTGGAGAAAATACATACCAGTGAGAATGGATCAAACATGTTGACTAAGTGTTTGCCTAAGGAGCTAAACGCCAGGCGAGAGCGTGCTTGGTTGAGCCCACGACATGAGGCGGAGGGGGAGATTTGTTGGGTCTGCCTCTTTGGTGGGTTGGACCAATGGGCAAAGCCCATTGTTTGAATAAAAAAAAAAGAAAAGAAAAGCAAATCACAAAAAGTAGAGCTGCTGTGTTGTTCGAGCAGCAGCCAAAAAAAAATTGAGAGAAAAAAAATTAGGGGAAGAGGGTTTTGAGAAGAAGGAAGAATGGGGTTAGGGTTTTGATTATTTTACAAGATGGAAGGCCAAACAATGTTGGTTTTGTCTCAAATTTGACGTGGTGACTCCTTGCAAGGTGATCTTCAATCCTAGCATTTCGATCTTTGATTAGCTCTCCACAATGCCCATTTAGCCATTCCACCATTTGGTGAGATTTTTCATTTTTTTCTCTTGTTTAATCCATCCTTGAGATGATGTTTGTTGTTTTGGTGTTCCAAGAATGATATTCTTGATGTGTGTTTTGCGAGCCTCTAAATTTCTTGTTAGAGAAGAACTTGGTGTAACCCATTATTGTCATTGTTGAAATAATTGCTTTAAGTGGCCTACCGGGTCCCAGTGGTTTTTACCCTTTCATTTGAGGTTTTTCACGTAAGAGTGATGCTTCATTGTGGATGGTTATTATTGTTTGGTTGGCTTTGTTGTTGGCTCAATTGTTTGTTGAACCTATTTTTGGCACACAAAGTGGGAAAGGTCATTTTAGAACAATTGCACTTGATAGTCTTTCCCAACACTTCTTACTCGTCATGGTAATTTTAAGGATCATGAATGAATCAAACCAATTTTGCTAGTAGGGAGCTTGGTGAGATCTTTAGTTTCATGACAACAAAGAGAAAACCAAAGGTGAGATACAACTCTCACCTAATTCCATTGGAAATGATTGAAGTTTTGAAAGGTATGTTTTTCTTCCTGACTTCAACTTCTCACTTTTTTATTGTGATCTTAGGTTGCGTTTGTTTTTTTCACTTAATGCTAAATAGAACTTTTTTTGAACTTAATGCTGAATAGCACTTAATAGCATTAAGTATTAAGTTGTTTGTTTTTTAACATTAAGTAGTGAGTAGGGATGATAACGGAACAGATTATTTTAGGTTCCTGTCCCGCCTCGCTCTTAATGACATATGTTTAATTTAATTTTAATCGGGTTTTTAATGAGTTTGAGTTTATTTTCTCAAATCCGATACGGGTTCAGGTATTGTTACTCTCTGTAAAACTTGAAAAAATTAGAAATTTTAAAAAATGGCAAAATGTTAATAAAAATAATAAATTGCCATAAGGGTTCAGGGAAGTTTAGAAAATTCTCTAGATCTCGGATACGAAACGGACTGCGCCGTTAAATTCGTCTCGTGGTGTCTAAGTGACCCAAAGTTTACATTCAATTCTAAGACAAACGGAAATTTTTTCGATTTTCTGAGTAATAAGTTGCCAGTGACTCCAAGGACGAGATTTTTTTCGATTTTCGGGGCAGAAACGGACCCGAATGAAGCAATATAAACCATATATCCAAAATAATAATAATAAGCCCTGTCCCGATTATATTTTAAAAATATTTTTTTATTATTTTATTTTTATACTTTAATATAAATAATTATTATTATTATGATGTTTTTTTAATAAATAATTTATAAAAATTCATAATATTTTTATTTTTATGAAAAATATTAGTACAATATAATAAAAATATAAAAAAGCAAATATAAAAAAATTAAAATTTAAAAATAAAAACAAAAATAAAATGTAAACGGGGCGAGTTTAGGGAAATTTTCTCATCTCCTCCCACCCTGTTTAATTTTTTTAAATTAGACAAGTTTGAGAATTGAAAAAAAATAGCGAGTCGAGATCGGGATGAGATCGCCGAATCCCAAATACTCTCGTTGTCATCACTTAGTAGTGTATATTCTTATATTTCTTGTTTTTATTGGACAGGTGCTTTCTTATTTTTATGGAAAATGACTTCTGAATAGAAAAAGTAAAATGTCCCTCCCTTTTTCTATTCGAACTTTTAAAAATTTAAATGATAAGTCGTAGAAAATTTTAAAAAAGCAAATATCTTTGAAAAGAAAATGAATAACTGACGATAAGTCAAAAACAACATACCTTAGAATGAAGCAAATCAATTCTTCAAGTGGAAAGTTGTTGGTACGTCTTTTTTTTTTTCTTTTTATTCACTTTACATACCCACATATTTTATTATAATATTATATTTTTTACAAAAGATTAAGAGTCTAAGGATCTCCAAAAACCCTACCCCTTCCCCCATCCCTTTACAATTTGAGCTAGACCTCAGTCTTTTGGTTTCATGGTAATAACATGGAGCCACAGGTAAATCACCTAAGTCCTTTGGAAATGGTTGTTCCAACCAAAATTCTCTCACAACCCCTACCATTGGCTGACTGACTCTAAGGATGAGAATTCAAACTTGAGGGAGTAGGCCCGAAAAGCTACTTTTTGTGGCTAATTATTTTCAACATGCAACAAATTCAATGTAGCAAACAATGGTAGTTCAAGATAATACCAAAAAATATAATATAAAGAGCCAAATAGTAAAAGAAAGAACAAAACTATGATATAGGACAACAGTTGTGAGTTGACCACCTGATTCTTTCGGCTACAGTCAAAATCTGAGTAAAAGAATGATAAAAATACAACAGTCCTTTTTGTGTGACAACAATAGCCACATGAATCACAGATATAACACTCCAACCTACACTGCTATCATTTTCTGTGAGCCCATTTGAATTCACTGTGTTTCTCTATAATCAAATCATGGATGGAAAATTGTAAAAAATAAAATACAGAAGGTTATGAATAAAGAATGTCTAACTTATAATTACTTTCCCCCTAATTTGAGACTGATTCCTTTTGAAATTCCACACAGCATTTGCATTTTCCCCCTGATTGTTTTACTCATAATCTGATATTGATTCCTTTTGAAATTCAAGGACAGTATTTACCGGGGCACGTGTTTTCAGAATCATTTCTTCATACTCACTCTCAGGATTCGACAAAGCAACAATGGCCTCCTCACTCCTATCAAGCTTCACCATCATGTATGACAATTGTTCTTATCACGATGTTGAGATCAAATGTTTGGTTGTATGAGAAAAACCCGATGGAGCCAGAGTAGATACCTCTAGAATGATTGTCGATAGCATCAAGGAGTTCCATTGATCTCAATTTTGGGGCTCCTGTCATTGATCCGCGCGCCTGGGAAGGATGCTCTGACACAATCAACTGGGCTCATCTTTGGCTGCTATTTCCCTCGGATGGTACTCACCATTGTATGAACTGTTGCATATGACTCCACATCCATAAGACGAGGGACATGAATAGATCCAGGCTCACAGACATGACCAAGGTCGTTCCTTAGAAGATCAACAATCATTAGATTTTCGGCCTGATCTTTTTCACTATAGAGGAAGAGAGAGAGAGAGAGAGTTAGTTTATAAAACTAGCCAACATCTTAGGCTTTCAAAATTTATTACTTTTGGACCCAAAAGCATTGTCTTCATTAAATATTTGTGTAGAAAATCTCCTAATCATAATAACAAAATTTAAATGCATATTACCAGCACAGATGAATCATTAACCAATAACATTTTTAAGCATATACAGAAACTAGAGGACTAAATTGTCAAGTATGCTAGAAATAACAAGCCAAAATAACTTCAGAAAAAAACTCAGCTAAGAAAAGAAAAGAAATTAATTGATTAGCATCAAAATGAATGGCTACAAGGTTTAAAAGAAGAGTAAAAAGGAAGAATCAACCATCTGATAAGAGACCCTCTTGGTGGTTTACCACTCTTTTCGACAAAACACTGACTACTTTAAAGGTGATATATTCAACATATAGTTTACCAGGCATTCTGTGTTCCTCGTCAGAAGACTTCAAAGATGAGCGAGCAACAACTGATAAGTGCACAAGAGAGTATAATAAGAAAATTTGTACGTATTTCATTAACTAAATAGCAATTTCAAAAAGTTATTATTTCTCAAAACATTTCATGGAGATACAGCCAAAAACACAGCTATAGTTCTTGTTGCATAAATAAGAGAGGCCATATTGTTGGCTGTGTTGCATAGCTGGCGAATCTTTCAGTTCCAAAGCTCTCTAAGGCTGACAGTGCAAGACAATCTTTTGGTCTTTTTTGAAAATGAATGTGACAAGCTGGAGACGGAATCTTATAAATAGACAATTTCAACTCGTATTACCTGTACTGTTCTCTACATCTTTCATGTACTGTTCTCTGGAATTTCTCAGCAACAAAACCTGCTTCAGATGGGGAATGCATCACAAGCTGCCCACGATCCACCTTGAATTTTTTTGCAGCAGAAGCTTTCAGGCCTAGAAGTTTTTTCTCTGTATCATCCAACCACTGCGTTGTAGTGGTCTGTACTTCATGTGTCATGCCCCGGATCTCATCCTAGGTGTATGAATGTCAATTCACACCTTCAGTCCGAAGGCTCAAAATATGAAAAAACATAAACCTTCCTTGTAACTAGATTGAGTCCAATTACCAAACACTTCCTCAGGGTAATGCACAACTTTCCATATCACCAATTCTCATATCCAAGATTCCATAATAACAAAAATTATCTAACTTTCAACATTCGTGTATGAATTAACATAAATAACCCAAGACAAATATTCATATCATTCTACCAACTCTGAGAACAAATAGTCCAAAATGAACATAAACTTTTCAACTAAACAAGGTCCACAACGGATTCCAAAATCAAATTTCTAATAATGATATGATTCTCATCCTTGCCGAATTAAATGTACATGACAAGATGTCAACGAAGGGGATTGAGCTTAAAGCTCAATAAAAAATATTAATACAGTTTCATGAATTAAAAGGTTTTCAATCATATAACAAATAGGGGATGTTTTTCATCAAAACTTTCGATTCAAAAATAAGCCTTAACATTCAAAATTTTCCTTCAAAACATTCTCAAATCCATTTGAAATCAGTTTCATTTCAAATGTGATCCAAACAATTTCATATCAAATTTCGATTCAAACACTTTCATATTAAAGTTCAAAATCAAATACATTTCAAATATATTTTTCTCTAATCATCAAATATCAAATGGTGTCTAGTCATGTGGGACTTTCAAATGGATGGTTAGACGCAAATTGTTCCTTTTAAGGTGAACGAAACCAAACACTACTAATATTAGTAATTTCTAAGCGAAACACAAAAATTTAGAGGTAGAGTTAAAATCGATTACATTAACGCGAGAAATATAAAGGGTCAACTATTATTCCGGTTGACAAGGAGCTTGAATATATCAATATTATTCGGATTAATAGGACCAATAACTAAGTCAATATATTTGATCAAAAATTCCAAATCACAAAAACATCATATCTTGCGTTTTTTTAACCATGCAAAAAACAAATCTCTCAAAATACTTTAATGCAAAATCCTTATTTAATTCATGAACAATCAAATGAATAAAAATATTTAATCTCATTCAAAAACATATAAACTCATTCAAATTACATAAAAGACAAATAAAAATATTTTTCGAAAAAACTATATATTTAATCTCTATGCAAAAACATATAATTTTTTTACAAAAATTTTGTAATTAATATCCCTTAATTACCTCAAGAGTACTTTAGAATCTTGAATAAGCTAATTAGAAGAATCTCCAAAGGGAATATTTCACTCAAGCATAATAAGAGAATTATCATCATTAATTATTCACTTAAAATGGTTGAGGAAGCCATAGCAATGTCATAATGTTAATATTATTAATCCTAATAATATTTTAAACAACCTAAATATTAATAATCTAATTAATTAGGTTCAAAACATTCATAAAAGTCAAATTCCTTCCGAATGTGATTTCAAATATTTATTTATTTTATATTCTTAATTAATTTACCTACTCTACTAGAAATAATTATTATTAGTATATTTTATGTCATATTATTCCTCAATATTTATCTTGATCACAATATTATCTAAATAAATTCTCAAATCATAACAAATATTTACTTGCCAAAAAGATATCCTCAATTACTTATAAAATACATATATTTATAAAATTTTAACCCAGCTTATCGTATTTGTTTATTGTATTCTCTAATGATTTATCATCAAATCTTTACATCTTTTGTTTTTTTTTTCCAATATCAATCATTACTTAGACTAAGATTTTCCACAGACCTATTTTATGAAGACTTTTGGAACTAATTTCTTTTAATATTAAGTTATATTAGCCATAACGATGACCCTTTTTGGCTTTTTCCTAAATGTCCATTTTGTCTTTTAAATTACAAACAAAATTAATGACAAGATTATTTTGATTTTTAATTTACTTGTCACATACTTCTTATTAAATCTCTGATGCAATTTTTTTTGCATATTATTCACCCGATCTCTCAAAGTAGGTGGTCTTACTACTATATTTATTTTTGTGCTTTTCTTCTTTTATTTTTTAATACTCTATAGTACGATTGGTCCCCTACTCTTTTTCTTTCTTTTTTTTTCGCGGAAACTCAAAGCATTTGGTGGTCTGGCCACCACCTTTATTTTGTTTTTTTTTATTTTCATAATCATTCTCAAAACAATTCAGTACGACACCACCAATTAGTATTTTATTTTATTTTTAAAAGGAAGAGAGTGAAATCTAAAAATGATTTCTTTAGGGTTGATATAAACTTAAAGAAAATTAAAGAATTTATACCAAAGAATTTTTGGAAAATAAATAAAGAAAATATCTTACCTTTCGAATTACTTAACTGGCCTCAGATTTGACGTCACAGGTTTTTTGATTCTATGAACAAAAAACCACTCTTAGGAAAAGAATGAAAATAATATATATATATATATATATATATATATATATATATATATATATATATATATATATATATATATATATATATATATATATATTTTGAATCAACGTGGTAAAGATAAGAAAAATCTTACATTTTGAAAGTTTTTCTTCAAACCCTAACTTATGGAGTTCTACGATCAAGAAAGACTACGTAAGGAGAAACGGAGGATCCAATGAATAATAAAATATTTTTACTATTTTTTTCTATTTATACCTAGGACACTTGGGAGAATTACCCTTATGCCCTTCTTTTAATTTTTAAAAGATTATTTTTACCCCTTTAAAAATTATGGGGTGCTACATCCTCCCCCCCTTAACAAAAGTTTAGTCCTCTAAACTTGATATGAGTAGCTATTTAACTAAAATTTGAATATCCTTTTCTTATCAAAATTTCTAACTCACAAGTATCTCTCAAATATTATGGTTGTCTCACTAGAGCTTTACTAACTTGACAATAGCAAGCAATATTATTTTCTTCTTTCTATCACATCTTAACAAATACTTTTGATAAGTTTAGTCTCCAAAAATTGATAAGAATAGGCTCCAATTTCATAGCATAAGAGAGATCAAGAACTTATTTACTCAAGGCCAAAACATAAAAGTCATTATGAAGTTAGATGGACTTCAGCTAAGACACTATACTTTCTAATATTATTTCCATTCTTATAAACCAAAAATTTCATTTCTTTTTTCTCCAAATCTCATTATAACTCAATAAGCAAACTTTAAGATAACATAATCACTAAATTCAAATATAAAATATTGTTTGAAATTATCATCATAACTCTTATGTATACCTTAATTTTTTTCCAAATTCTCTTCAATCGGGGTTATCCTTTTCGTCAGTCAATTGCTGTACAAGTTCACGTGTTAATTTTTTTTTCTTTAACATGATCATAACACATAGGGGATCATAAACTTCTACCAAACCTCTTTTGAAAGTATCATCTCATCGCCCCAGCTTGACACGATTTTACAAGAAAAAATTTAACCAAAGCCTGAAACTCATTACGATTTACTTTCAAGTCAAAATATCTCTCAACAAATATTTTCAACTTGCAATTACTTTCCCCAATTAGTCATTAACCTAAGTATGAAAGTTACTATCAAAACTCAACTTAGTACTTACATTTTTTTTAGGCGAAGTCAAAATCTAAAAGTAAAATAAGAATTTTTATTACATACCATAAAATCGAACATCTCATACATTCTCAAAATCTTCTTAATATCGAAAAGCTAGTCTGATAGAAAATTATTAAACTTTATCCATGAACAAAGCATCACCATGAAACTTTATCGTCAACTAAATTCATTGGTAACCTATCACAAAGTCTATACTAATAAGTTTCCACACTCATTTAAAAATACAAAGTAGTTGCAAAACTCTATCGGTTATTTGATGTAAACTTTCATATACAAACATGCTAAACAAAAGCCACAGATCATATAATATCCTACTATATATTTGACCTCCAAAATTCTGCTTCAAATCTTTATACTATTAAACCTTTTAGGGTTAATCACGGCCTAAAGCAATAAACTTCCTTCAATATTAGTCACTTTATAACTGGGTCTTCATTTAAATAAAACATCAAGTCGAGTGCAAATCAAGATCTCATTATCTAATTAATGATCGATCTTATAATATTTCCTAGCAAGGTTTAACTAGTACCAAATCATTCTTTATAAGGTCTTAATTCTCTCAACAAGTTGGGTTGCACTATGATGCTCAACATAAGAACTCTAAAATCCAAAGGTATGACATAGACTTGCAAACAACTCAATCATATGATTCTAACAACTCTAATAAATTCCAATGAATCAATTAATTTCCTACTTGAGGCATCAACCACAAGATTCTTATTACTTTATTAGTACTAGATAATATCGTCATAATCCTTAAGTAATTGTATTAATATTCTCTAATTCTTGTTTAAAATCTTTTTAAGAAAGCAAAGACTTCAAATTTTCATAATCTATTAACATCTCATAAATTTCACCACAAGGCTCCAAATCTTAAGTGCAAAAATCTCTGTACTTAACTTCAAATCATAATGAGGTAGTTTCCATCTTAAGTTTTCAAAAGTCTAAAAGCATAGATCACAATTTTTTCATGTTGTGTAAGGAAAACAGCCTAAATTCTAATGAAAGACTTCATTGTGGAAAACAAATCATTTTAAACCTAATGAAATGATCAAAGTACTAGTACTAATTTGCTTTTCCACTCTAGGAAGCTATTCTCATAGTCATTAAACTAGTCAAACTTAACTCCTTATGTTACCCTGAAAGGTAGAATGATCTTAAAGATTCCTCAATAAATTATTTAGTAATTAGTAAATCCCAAGGAATTTCAAACCTCAAATAACAATATTAGATCCTTTCAAATTTTAAATTGTTTTCATCACTCATCACATTGGCCAAAAGTCTTAATAATCTTTCTAAACAAATAATCACTTTGTAAAGCTAAACTTTCTTATGATAATTTATCTACATGGTTCTCCTTCAAACTAAACTCAGGTTAACTAAGAATATGGAAAGTCATCATTTTTCCAAAAACAATCAACAAATATATAGCTAGTGTAAGTACCATGGGTTTTAAACCCACTACCCAATGGGCCCAAGGCTCAGCTCTCTAAGCTTAATGGGCCTAGGGCCAGACCCGCTTAATCCCTGGGCCGCCTGACCCATGATGTGAAGCGGTTCAAGCCCACCTTCCATATTAAAACTAGTAGGTACTACCTGGGTGTCCTCCCAAAGGCCAGCCTCAAGGCGACCCGTCTAGAGTTCCAAATCCCCGGTGATGGGAGAAAAAAAAGACCGTCATGCAGCATGGCAGAGTTCGCTATGGATGAATGAATAAAGAAAGGCGGTAAATCTGTGAGTGACCCGAGCCCAATTTCCCAATTTCCAAATCCCTTACTTCTTGGAAGGTTAATCCTTAATAAGGAAGAGTTAGTCTTTGATAAGGAAAAAAGGATTTTGTTCCTAAAGAAAATGAGATAATTTCCAAAGGAAGAAGGGAAGGGATTCGTGAACCACTTTTTATAAATCAGGAGGACTCCCATGATGTTAGGTATGCACTCCCCACTGTGCGAACTTCCTTCTTCTTCTTCTGCGTGTTTTTCTTACGACTTAATCATGGAGGCGGTCTACGGTTATTCGGATCGCCCTTTTGCGAGGAGTCCACGTGCGCCGCTAATGCCCTAGAGGCCAGAAGATCTAGGTTACAAAAATTGGCACCGTCTGTGGGAATCGAATAGAAAGTCTCGTTTACAAGCTCTAAGAGCTTGGCTTCAATGGCTGTCAAGTAGCCCTTCATCACCTGGAGCTTTGTCGATTCCCATTCCATGTCTAGTTCGCTCGAGGCAGTCGCGATGACGAGTATTCCAATGAACTAATTGCTAGAAAATCAATTCCTCCATTAGCGTTAGGATATGGAGAGAAAGCAAGAGGAACAAGCAAGACAGATGAAAGAGTTGTAGGATCAGGCCGAGCGCTTACGGTGTGAGAATGATTAGTTGTGGACCCATATTGAAAAAAGTCACAATCTTGAAAAAGACATGCAGGATAACGACCAAGATGTGCAAATTAAGCCACATGATAAGAAGGAGCTTGTCTCAGGTGGGTAGTGACGGACGATGAATTATCCTCAGGTAGCTCCCCATCCTTGAATCTCTCGCTGACAAAGAATGCTCGGGAAAGCACAAGGACTAGGTCACGCAAAAGGCCTTCACCTCACCTTGCCTTCAGTGACGTTGTTAGTGGTGTATCTCGCAAGGCAAAGAGAGAGGTAGGCAGAAGACAATTAATAGGCGTATTTTGTGATGTGTCTATAAAATTATGTAGAAAAATATAAAAAGAACGCCTATTCTGCGCAAGTAGTGTACGAGATGTACAAAGATCGATCCACAGGGAAAATGAAATGCTAAATACAAAATTATAATACCTCTCTAATATTCAAATGATCAAAGATGGTTTAAACAGTAGTTAAACTAAGTTACTAAAATCTAAATCTAACTAATTAAACTTTGCAACTAAGGGATGCCAATAGATAATAAAGTTCTAGGCTATTTGGTGCATGTGAACAATCCTCCTTTGTTTAGGCCAAAATTCCATTCTATTGTCTCTTGACAAGGCTTCCAAGGCGACTCTTGCCTAATTTAATTATAAGCCCCTCTCGAGGTCTGATAACCTACCAACTAACACTAGGTCTTTTGCTTCTTAGCTCAACCCTAAGCATTAGGGATGCTTTAAGATCCAAGAATCTCACATGCCTCCTAATTACCGGTAATTTCTATACTACCAAGCTAATTAGGTTGATTCATCTATGTTTGGTTCTTTACTCCTTCTCGAGATCTCCTGAAAGAACCACTCACCATATTGAGATTAGCTAGAAATCAATATGTAAATAGAACCAAGTATGAATCAATAGATAGACAATCACAAAGAATAAATAGAAAAAAGGAAAATTAACGAATAAATATAATATTCTTGTCCAAAATCAACCAAAACCCTAGACTACAAAGTTAGAACATAAAAGACGTTTGATACATCATAAACTTAGGACAAAACATGAGAAAAGAGAAAGAAGAAACTCTAATGATTAAAATGATAGTGATTCTTGGATTTTCTTCCACAAATCTCATGTTCTTACTCCCCAAAATCTTCAAGCGACTCCTGACCTCTTTCTTCCTTTGTTCCAAAGTGTGGACAAAGTCCCCTTCTCCAAGCCCTAGCCGCCTCCCTTTTGTCTCCTTCGGGTTTGAGCTTTAAACCCCACAATTATGGGCTCAAAATGGGCTCAAAATCCACCCAAAATCAACCCCGAACATCGCGACGTCGTTTGGAAATGTTGCGATGTCGGGATGCTGCGTTTCTTTAGCTCTGCAATGACACGACGTTGGAACATCGCGACGTTGCTGCAGCTTTCCTGTTTTTGGACCAACTTCGTAAGGCCATAACTTTGTCATCCAAACTTCAATTTGGGTGTTCTTGGTACCGTTGGAAAGCTCTTGAAGTGTATAATCTGGATATGGTAGGGAAAAACACTTTAGAAATTATTATAAAGACTGAATGTACAAAATTCTCCAACCTTGCACGAGCTCTCTTATCTTCTTCCTTCAACTGCAAAATTCATAACTTGATCATTTGAAATCCAAATGGAGTAAATAAGGTATCTTTATAAAGCCTGGGAAGTCTCCTATCCATCCATATAAATATTGTAGCCATTTGAGATCATCTTGCCGCTGAAAACATCAAATCACAGTAGCTATTGCTGCTTGTGTAGTTTGCTGATTTTTGGGCTTTATCTCTTTGTTTTTGCTCCATATTAGCTCATGGTTGACCTAATCACAAATTGAATTTAGAGCATTAGATAACTTATTTATATATGATAAAACTACTAAAATATAAGTAAAACATAGGGATAAAATGAGTATAAAGTATACTCATCAGCAGTCTTAGAGCCAGGTCAAGCCACTGAGAACCGCCCGGTGTTGAGGCACGTGCCACCAATGCTTTGCCGGTCACGACCTACCTTTGAGCATAGCTCCAACTTTTACATACCCTGGCAGCCTAGTCGGGGCCAGGTGAGATGCTCTCTTCACCCTAAGAGCTGACACATCCTTGATTACAAGCGGCCCCACGGGTTTGTATTCCGACTTTCACCACATTCCGTGGCTTGGTGATCCCTCTGACCATATGTTCCGGTATAACCCGGGCAATGACTCTGAATCTTGAACGACAACGTTACGCAAAGTATTCCCAACTAGTTTGCGAGGGTCGGGGTTGGCTTGGTTTCACAAGCTCCTGCGTTTTTCAATAAATTAATTCTACAAATTTTGGGTCGCATTGATATCATAGTATCTTTGCTTGGTTCGACAAAAGAGAAACATCAACTCCTTACAAACCATTCTCAAACAGGAAGAAGAATCAATCCGTGACTTCATAAAGAGGTTCGGGCAAGCCGTCCAACAAATAGAGTCATATAGCATGGACGCAATCCTCCAAAACTTTAGGATAAGCTTTGCGCCATCTACTCATTTCTTCTAGTCACTATCCTTAGACCCGCCAACAACGATGGAAGAATTATACAGATGGGCTTATAGGTATTCAATGCTGGAGGACAATATCCATGCAATGACCCAGACTGTCATGATTACGAGCTAGGTGACCAAAGGAAATAATACAACCATGAAATAGCCTTCCCAATCAAGGAGAGATTCGAGAACATAGACTGAAGCGATCAGTGACTAATCGAAAAGAGAACCCCCGCAGTTCACCCCCCTAAACGTCTCTTATGAGAGGCTATTGCCAATCATTTGCGACTTTCTAGAGTTTAAATGGCCTGCCCCGATCCAGAAGGATCCTTCCCAAAGAAAGAGATCCTTATGGTGCGACTATCAAAGAGATCATAGGCATAAGACCGACAGGTGCCAAAGTCTAAAGTTCTTGGTGGAAAATCTTATCAAAGAGGGGCACCTCAAGAGGTATATCAGGGAAATTAACCAAGGGCCGAAACCAAGGCAAGATGTAGGCCTGTCATGGCATAAGTAACCTGGAGTCGGAATCTAGACCAGCCATAAATTACTATCTTGGGCGGTTCGATTGTGACCATTGTCAATCAAGCGCCCTGACCAGGGGAAGAAACTCTTGAGAGCGGCCACGATTAAGGCCAGGGTGAACGCCATTCACATAGGGAGCAGCCGTACAAAAACTAAGCCAATAGATGGCCCCATATCCTTTCCTCCGGTCAACCCGAATAGGGTCATTGTGCCCCACTACGATGCGCTAGTGCTCACTCTCTGTATTAATGGTTTTGATGTACACAAGGTACTGGTGGACCCTAGCAATGCGACATATTTATTACAACTACTAGCCTTCAGGCAAATGAAGCTTTCATCATAAATGCTGAACTCAGCTAAGCAAATCCTCTCTGGCTTCAACGGGGCAACTACTGTCGCACTCCCTGTAATAGCAAGACCAGTCACTCAGCAAATTTTGTTCTCAGTTGTCGAAGATTTGGGGCCTCCTGACACCGTAGTGGAGCGAACTTGGCTACGCTCGATGAAGCTATCCCCTCGACCTACCATCAAGCGGTAAATTTATTTGACTAATCTTGACGGGTTGACCTTTGCTTGATGAGTTTCTTGCATGGCAGTGTTATCAACTGTCTATGCAGGTACAAAGAGGGGCGAACAATTATGAGAATCCTCCCCTCGAAGATCACACCCCCGCATAGCAATCATAGGTTGTCACCCAAATCAGGGTAAAAGAAAGGGACCCATTGGCTGTGGATCCCCTGAAAATAGTAGTGCTGGACGAGCCAAATAAGTTTGCATACATCAGTACTCTCCTATCCAATAAGGAAAGGAAGCAGGTACAAGGTTTGCTATTAAAAAACTTGGACGTGTTTACCTAAAGTCACTCATATATGGTCAAAATCGACCCGGTATTGGCCTCCATAAGCGATATTGTCCACCATTGGCTTAGTAAGACAGAAAGTGAGATGTTTCCACCTGGACCACCATTAGATTATTCAAACATAAGTAGACAACCTTCTGAAGGCAAGTTTCATCAGGGAAATAAAGTACCTTGAATGGCTCGCTAATGTGGTGGCGGTTCTAAAGAAAGGCGGTAAGTGGAGAGAATGTGTAGACTACACGGACCTCAATGAAACATGCTCGAAGGATAGCTTCCCCCTGCCGCGTATAGACTAGATTGTTGATGCCTTAACCGGGCATTGGATATTGTCATTTTTGGACGCCTTCTCTAGATACCACCAGATTCCAATGCACCCGCATGATGTAGAAAAAACGACCTTCATTACACCAAGCGAGTTACATTGTTACAATGTAATGCCTTTTGGTTGAAAAACGCTGGAACAACTTATCAAAGGCTGGTAACCAAGATATTTCGACCGTTGATAAGCAAGACCATGGAGGTCTATATTGACGATATGCTCGTCAAGTCCAAAGAACACCTCAACCACATGAAGCATCTACAAGAAACCTTTGAGCTATTGTGAACACACGACATGAAACTAAACCCTTTGAAATGTGCAATCAAAGTTAGTTTGTGCAAGTTTTTGGCTTTATGGTAACCTAGAGAGGAATAGAGGCCAATCCCGTCAAGCTTAAAGAGGTAATGGACTCTCAAGATCTACCACACGAGAGAGTACAACATCGTGGCTGGGTTGAGACTCTTAGAAGATTTATATCTACGATCTGAACGAGATAAAGAGGCCAAATTTTGACCCTAAAGGGATCCAAATGTGCTAGGTGGAATGAGGAATGTGATCAGGCTTTCATGGAAATCAAACAGTACCTCGCCAACCCACTAATCTTGACTAACCCAAGGGTAAGGGACACACTTTATCTTTACCTAGCAGTATCAGAAGTCTCGGTAAGCGCAACTTTGTTCAAAGACAGAAGCCAGAAATAGGGCGATATTCTTCCGTAAGCAAATCCTTGACGGACATCTGGGAACAAGAGGCACTGGCCCTACATGTGGTAGCCAAAAAGCTTCGCCCTTACTTTTAGGCACACCCTATCATTGTGCTGACCAATCTTCCTCTACGAAGCACTATACACAAGCCTAACCTGTGAGGGAGGATGGCCGATGAGCGATCGAGCTAAGTGAGTTCGGTATTCAATATAAGCCTCGCTTGGCATTGAAGGGGTAGGAATTGGTAGATTTTCTAGCAGAACTACCCTAGCCTGATGTGGTCTAAGATAACAATGGTTGGTGGATCCTTAATGTGGATAGAGCCTCTCGTAAGCCCGAGAGCTAAAAAAGGTTCAGCTTTGCCACTAAAAATACTGGCCCGGGGAAAGGGTGGAGCATGCCATATGACTAGACTTTCGCGTCCAATAATGAGAATGAGTATGGAAGCAATCTAGGCCAGAGATCGATCTCGCTCAATCAGTTTCATCAAAAAAACTCCTCATACGCAATGACTCTCAGTGAATGACAGAACAGATCAAGCGGAGCTCTGGCTTGAGACAAGTGTATGACCAGGTATATGGGCCTAGTCAAGCAACGACTAGAGAATTTTGCGGCTTAGAAGCTTGAGCATATCCCAAGGGACTCCAATGAAAGGGTAGATGCTTTGGCAGTAGTAGCCGCATCCATCCCAATAAAAGAAATAGTATTCCTCCTAATTTACTACCAGTTGGCATCGTCTTTTACAACGGATCAAGTAAGTCAGATAGATGAATTAGGCTCTTCCTGGCTGGCTCCTATATTGCATTATCTAAGCTCGGGAGAACTGCCAAATAACATACTTGAGAAGCCCACGAGGTCCGGTCGTGCGGCGCGTTTTCCTTATTAAGCGGGCAATTAATACGAACAATCTTTGGACGTCAGGTATCTTGGTGTCTCACCACCTAGTAGGGGCAATATGCAGTTGAACTCATGAGGAGTATGCGGAAACCATCTGAGCGACATAACTTTACTTCACGGGGGCCCGTACATAAGGGTATTATTAATGACCATGAGGAGAAGGATGTAGCCGCCCATGTCAAGAAGTGCAACTGTTGCCAATGGTAAGCTCCCATATCGAGGGTGCCAGCTCAAGATCTAGCCAGCATTACAAGCCCTTGGCCCTTTACTAAGTGGGGAATTGATATAGTTGGACCACTACCTATCGCCCCATCTCAAAAAAAATTGTTGTTAGTTGTCACCGACTACTTTAGCAAATGGATAGAAGATGAAGCCTTTGCTTCCATCAAAGACAAGGACGTCACCTAGTTTTTGTGGAATAATATTGCCTGCCAGTTCGCAATACCTCAGTCGATCATAACTGATAATGGACCATAGTTTGACAACAAAATATACAAAAACTTCTACCATGAGTTGAAAATAAAAAACTTGTACTCAACATCACGGTACCCGTAGAGCAATGGTCAGGCAGAAGCATCCAACAAGACTATCTTAACGGCTTTGAAAAAAAGTCTACATTCGGCTAGGGGAAAATGGGTGGACGAGCTACCGGGAGTCCTTTGGGCCTATAGAACAACTAGCCGGAAGCCGATTGGAGTTTCACTATTTACCCTCACCTATCGTATGGAGGCCATTATTCCTACATAAATTAGGATGCCCACGATTCAAACTAAGGTTCCTGGAACGACTAATGTTGAAGCCATCTCTAAGGACCTAGATATGGCAAACAAGCTCTGGGAAGCAGCCACTATACATATAGAATCTTAGCAACAAAGGATGACAAACTTATACTAAAAAGCGTATAAAGCCATGTGCATTCCAAGCCAGGGATCTAGTCTTGAGAAAAGTCATTGAAAACACAGCTAACCCGATGGCTAGCAAATTCCAACCAAATTGGGAGGGGCCATATGTGATCGTGGGGGTAAGGCCAGCCGGGTCATACGCATTAAATAAACTAGATGGAGCACTAGTGCCTAGAATGTGGAATGCTATGCACCTTAAAAGGTATTATCAGTAAAATTTTCTTTAAGGGGGTTATCAATAAAATTTCCTTTAGAATATTTTTTTTTAAATCTTTGGCATTTTACCAACCAGGTGTTCTTTAAAGGCGTTATTTGCTTTAATTTTTGGAGTAACCCCTATTTCAAAAGACCATGCTTGTGGCTCTAAGCTTGCTGGAACTTTCATAAGACCAGACTTGTGGCTATAAGCCTGCAAGTAGTTTAAGAGAGCTAGCCTCATGGCTCTCTGAAGGAATTAACTATCCTAGCCGATATTCGTAAAAAGGACGAGAAATAATAAAAGTTTAGTGCATAAGAGTACTAGAAAGCATATTTCATTAAAATGTGCCAATTAGCGTATGTGATTACAAAAAAGTATGTTCTGACAGCCAAATGAGGCCCCTTAAAGAAAATTTCAAAAAGAAAGAAAAAAAAGATGAGGGATTGGAATCAACTCTGGTCTCGGGCGGAAGCATTCCCCTCAAGGTCCTTGGCCAACTCGCTCGAGTGCGCTCGGCGTTGTGTCCCCCCGGTAGCTACTAGGACGGGGGGCGCAGGGCTCAAGAACTTCCCGAGGTGTGATAGATTCGGAGGAGTCGAGCATACCATCGGGAAGCTCTGGTTGGTCTCCATAAATGTTATGTTTGAAAACACAACATCTATAGCCATAAGCAAAAATAACCTCCAAGGCCTTCTAATAATCCTCCTCCATGACCTCCTTGTCTTTAACGACTTGGGAGTGGAGAGAGGATACTTCATCCTTGGCCATCCCAATCTCCAGCAGGAGAGACATTCACTTAACCTCCAGGTGGGGGGCCTCAGCCTTAGCCTTACGCCTCGCCTCCTCCACTGTCGCCCTAGCTTCCTCCACAACTGCTAGCACATCCTAGACCCTAGCTAGGTCACCCTCTGCCTTTGCCTTTGCGTCGCCAACTGCGACAGCAGCAAGCCGGGCAACCTGAGCTTCCTCCCTAGCCTCATCTCTCTCTTTCTCTGCACCCGCGGACTTCTCTGTGCCCTCCTTGGCCTTTCGTTCCCAATGTCTAGACTAGGACTTAACCTTGCTTAGAGATTATTCTAAGTTCCAGTGCTTGGAAGTGGCAGACCCAGCTTAGAGTCGCAGCTTCTCGACGTCCTCCAACCTAGCCTGAAGCTCCCTATGATGGCAAGCCATGTTTCGAATGGTGGTGACGGCCTGTTACAAAAAAAAGATTAATAGGAAATAACAACACAAAACACGTGCTTAAAAAAGTCGGGCCATACCAACTTGGCCGTCTCATTGAAGTCATGGTTGTGGATATACATCCGTCTTCGACCACGCGCCGATGGGAGGATTTCTTTTCGGTAGCTAGGGAAGGGGATGGAGTACTCCTCAGAACGAGCCACCACCCGGACGCGGAAGCTAAGGGGTAGAGATCGTGATCGAAGAATCCCTCTTGTCGAAAGGATTGCATTTTCTAACAAGCAATTGAGCAACTTCCTGATCAAGTGCCAGCACATCCATCGGCAGAAGGCTCCACTCCAACGACTTGACATACGAGCCAAGGATCAACTTGTCAGGTGGCCTTGTCCTCCGGGCTCCAGAAAGTGTGAGGCGTGTCGGCCCGAGCCCGAGAGCGACGGGCTGCCCTTCTTCGCGGAAGGGCCTCATTTGCAACCTCGTCGTTAAGGGGAGATTCTTCGGCCATAGCCCCATCCTCCAGTAAAGCGTAAGCCTCCTAGGAGGTGCCCTAGGCGTCACCCTCCAAAGCCGGCAGGACACTAGGAGCTCGCTCTGGACAATCTATGGAAATCATTGTCGGGCTAATTTGAACCCCCTCAATAGGACCCATTGTTTAGGCGTTTTAAATGCGGACCACGGAGTCGGGGTATTCTCTCTGACGCTAGCGGCCTCGTTTGCGCATCGGGTGTGGCAAATCTGGCCGGCGAGGAAGCTGGGCATCTCAGCCTCCTTTTCTTCAGCCAACTCGTTAACTGTCATATCTATCCAATCCAAAAACCCCTCAAATCTTACACCGACAACCTTATCCCTTCCGGTCTTCTTTTTCTTCTTCTTCGCTATTTTGAGAGCCAGTTATTAATCTCGCCCAGGCAGGTAACTAGAGGCTTGGGATGTTGAATGCTTGAGAGGGACAAGGAGTAAGCGGAGTCCGACCGAACAAGAGGTTCTAGAGCAGATTCCACTTGCGAAGAGCTCCCCGGTATCAACTTTAAGAGATCCGCAAGGACGAAATGTACCGCCCTTCACAAGCTCGACAGGCAGTAGATGGGGAAAAACGGGCACTATGTATAAGAAAGGACTGGCGCCCAACTCCTGCAAATTCCTCAAAGAAAGAAGGAGCTCATGGTTACGCTCCCTCTCTGTGATCTTAAGCAGCCGGCTAATGCGATCCAGTCTTGCCTTCTTCACTTAGTTGACTAGCAAGCCTCACTTGTGCACACTACCCAGTAAAAAAAGGCACGTATGTCGATAGGGAAGGGTGCCTGAACAAATATGAGCTACATCAAACTAAAATAGACACGGGAGCGAGAGGAGACTTATTCATATCAAGGAAGCCCTAGAGAGCCAGCGTCGCGTGTCCACGGAAACTAACAAAGATAACCTTTCGCCTCCATTTTTTGAAGTCGAGGAGCCCCGATTACAAGTGCGGTCGGGGGACGTGGGCGACATGACGAGGTGGACCTCGATCCTAAGCTTCAAAGTGTAAATGAAACATATTTCCACCAACGAGATGTCCAACTAGTAGAGAGAGTTCAGCACACTGCAACCCGTTAGAATCCGAAAAACATTCGGATGTACGAGTGCAGGAGGTGCTTGGGTAAAGTGCAAAAACTGCTTCATCAATGATGGGACGGGGAAGTGAAGCCCTGTAGCAAACTACTCTCGGGTGAAGTAGACGGTGTTATCTACCTCCCCTACAGTTAAGGTAGCCGGAAGGAACCTGGTTGTACAACCTAAGTTCCTCTGTAGACATAGCAACAACTAGACTGCTTGCAGTATGCATCTCCTAGGGAGTCACCCTCCGACGGCCAACCTGACTACTGGAAACCTCTTCCTAACCTCTTGCCATTCTATAGGCAAAAAAAAAAAGACACAAGGAGTTAGCTTGAAAAGGTGGAAATGAAACCCTCAAGGTGAAGGAGTTCCAGGGTTTACATCCACCGGTGACAAAACCTAGGAAAACATGAAACAAAAACCTTCACATAACCTAACGGGATGCCCTCGACCACAAAAACACTCAAACAAACCAATGATAAAAAGAAGGTTTGAAATGAAAACACTCACTAGAAAATCGGCGATTAGGTCAGAAGGTCGGGAAGTCTCGATTGGCTCCTTTGAAAGAAAAGTTCGAGGGAGCAAAGAAAAGGCAAAATAGCAAGAATCAGAAAACTCAGAGAAAATGATAACAAAATTACTATCACAACCCATACCCCAATTTGTAGGGGTAAGGTGTCGACAAGCGCATTAAATGCACCATCAGAACAAAAGGTGTCGTATATATTAAGGGAGGCGTGGGTTTCCACTTAGTAAAACACGAGGCATCGTCTCACTTACATTTAACTCTCTACATTAAACATTTAAATACTACATATTTTTCCTAACTGGAAAACCACAAAATTCCAGTCAGGAAAAATAAGGGTATTGTAAGTACCATGGGTTTTAAACCCGCTACCCAATGGGCCCAGGGCCCGGCTCGCTCAGTCCTTGGGCCGCCTTGCCCACGATATGAAGCGGTCCAAGCCCACCTTCCATATTAAAACTAGTAGGCACTACCTAGGTGGGAAATACGGAGGCCCATCTATGAAAGTTGGGGTGTCCTCCCAAAGGCCAGCCTCGGGGCGGCCCGTCTAGAGTTTCAAATCCCCCAGCCGGTCGTCCTCCTACTTATGGCAAGTTCGCTATGGACAAATGGATAAAGGCGGGAAATACGCAAAAGGTATTTACCCACGAATTTCCCAGTCTCCAAATCTCTTACTTCTCGGAAGGTTAATCCTTAATAAGGAAGAGTTAGTCTGTGATAAGGAAAAGAGATTTTGTTCCTAAGAAGGAGATTCTTCAGAAGAAGAAAGAAGGGAAGGGACAAAAGCGAACCACTTTACGTAAATCAAGAGAACTCCATGATGAAAGGTATGCACTCCCCACTATGCGAACTTCCTTCTTCTTCCTCTTTGTGTTTTTGCTGACTTAATCATCAGAGAGGCAGTCAGCCCACCGTCTTGGGATCACCCTTTTTTGCAGGTCCACATTGCGCCAATAATGACCTGGAGGCCAGACGATCTAGGTTAACACAGCTAAAAGTTAATTAATGCATCCTCAAAAGTACATCAAATCCTAAAGGTTGAGGACTACTAAGTCAACTCACATATTCTTATTACTAATCATCATATGACAACTTCAAACCACCATATTGTCCATAATGACATGCTCCACATAAGTGGCAAAATCAAACCATAATTCATATTGGTAGAGGTATATCCACTAAACCAACAAACTATACGAAAGCAAAAGAAACCAAATGAAATTTAACTAATCACCAGAAACCAATTAGCCAACTTAGACTTGTAAAGAATGCTAAGAATTCACAAACGAAGATGAACTATCAACTAACACATCACTCAACTATCCTCATAGACAAACATAAACAAGTTCTCATCAAGATCATAAACATATAGCTCTGATACCACTCTATCACGCCCTAAAACTCATCTTAGGGGCATGAGTGTCAATTCACACCTCAAGCTCAAAGGCTCGAAATGTGAAAAGACATAAACCTTCCTTGTTCAGAGTAATGCGCAACTTTCTATATCACCAATTCTCATATCCAAAATTCCATATTAGTAAAAATCAACATTCATATATGAATTAACATAAATGACCCAAGACAAATATTCATATTCTTCTAACCAACTCTGAGAACAAATAATCCAAAATGAACATAAACTCCTCAACTAAACAAGGTCCACAACGGATTCCAAAATCAAATTCCTAATAATGATATGATTCTCATTCTAACCAATCTCTCCTTGCCAAATTAAATGTATCTAAAAAGATGTCAACGAAGGGAAGTGGGCTTAAAGCTCAATAAAAAATACTAATACAGTTTCATAGATCAAAGGGTTTTCAATTATATAACAAATAGGAGATGTTTTTCATCAAAACTTTCAATTCAAAAATAATCTTGAACATTCAAAATTTTCTTTCAAAACATTCTCAAATCATTTTCATATCAAATGTGCTCTAAACAATTTTGTATCAAATTTCGATTCAAACACTTTCATATCAAAGTCCAAAATCAAATACATTTCAAATATATTTTTCTCTGTGATGAGAATCAAAGCCTGGATTTGTGATGCCGGCTTCCTGGCCTTAACAATGAATTAATCTTAGTATGAAAAATTCAGATTCGGGAAGTTGTGTGATGGAAGCATGGCTAAGGAATAGAGTGCGGACCTGCTTGAAATCCCACTAGGCCTAATGACATGAGCCAGGGCTAAGAGATTCAAAGAAGCCCTTCATGTTTTAATCCGAGATGCCCATGTGGAAGAAGCTCGCATGTTCAACTCCAAAAAGGAAACAAAATGAAGTACATCATCAAATTAAATCGGACTTGAACGAGAGCAGAGCGTTTTGACTTGTTGATTTGCTACTATTTTGGAGCTGATTTACTACAGATTTGGTGTTGATTTACTGCTATTTTGGAGCTGATTTGGTGCTGATTTGTTCCTGATTTTATGCTATTTTGGAGCTTATTTTGTGCTGATTTGTTATTGATTTGCTGCTGATTTTGTGCTAATTTGTTGTTGATTTATTCCAGATTGTGACTGATTTGATTCCCAAGCCTTATCCTAGATTTATTTAGTTTCCTTTTTTTTATTCTCCTCATGGACATTTTTTTTTAGAGTGTTACTTTAGGAAAAAGTATGTTAGTTTCCTTTCTTGTTTTTGGCCAAATATTTACTTTCTTTATGGCCGAATATTTAGTTTCTATTATTCATATTTTTTGGCCTATTTATTGGCTTGTTATCCTACATTCTTTAAGTTTAAGCATTAATAAAATTGAGAGTTTAAATTTCTCTTTGGTTCTTAAAAGAACTCTTTGAACTTATCGGTTATTCCGTGGCGTTCATCAAGACTTATCAATTGGATCTCCATCACCGATTGTGGCATCCTCGCATACAAAAGTTCTTGCTTCTCTTTAAGTAACAGGTCGAGGTCTTCCATCCAAGCCAAATACTAGAGCGGTTCTTCCGAGCTAATCCGATCACGGGTCTCCTCACAAGTTGACGGAGTTCGTATCACTCCAGTCATCAAATATCAAATGGTGCCCAACCATGTGGGACTTTCAAATTGGTGGCTAGCCGTAAATTGCTCCTTTTAAAGTGGACGGAACCAAATACTACTAATACTAATAACCTCTAACCGAATCTCCTAGAGGCTGGAGCTCAAATCAATTACATTCGCCACCAAGGAATGTAAAAGTCAACTATTATTCCCGTTGATAATGGCCAAATAGTGTCAACTATTATTCCTGTTGACAGGACCGAACTAACCATAGTCAAATATTTCATTTAAAAATTCAAATCACAAAACATCATATCTCCACATTTTCTTTCATAAACAAACAAATTTCAAAATACTTTCATGCAAAAACTTTATTTAATCCATGGACAATCAAATGAAGAAAAAAAATCAAACTTTTCCTCATTCAAATTACATAAAAGACAAATAAATATATTTTTCGAAAAAACTATATAAATAATCTTTGCACAAAAACATATAAAATATTTTCTTTTGCAAAAGTTGTATTAATATCTCTTACCTCGAGGGAGTACTTTAGAATCTTGAATAAGCTAATTAGAAGAATCTCGAATGAATATTTCACCCCTGGCATAATAAGAAAGAATTATCATCATTTATTATTCACCTAAAGTTATAGGTTTGAAATCCCCTTGTCAATCATAATGTCAATATTATTAATCCTAATAATATTTTAAACATCCTAACTATTAATAATTTAATTAATTAGTTTCAAAACTTTTATAAAAGTCGAATTCCTTCCATTTATGATTTCAAATATTATTTATTTTATATTCTTAATTAATTTATTTACTCTATTAGAAATAATTATTATCAATATATTTTATATCATATTATCCCTCAATGTTTATCTTGATCACAATATTATCAATAAATTCTCAAATCACTAGCAAATATCTACTTGCAAAAATATATCCTCAATTACTTATCAAATACATATATTAATAAAACTTTAGCTTCCAAACTTGTCATATTTGTTTATTATTATTCTCTAAGAATTTATCATCAAATCTTTACTTCTTTTGTTTTTTTTTTCCAATATCAATCATTACCTAGACTTTAATTTTTCTAAGTCTATTTTATGAAAGACTTTTAGAACTAATTTCTTTTAATATTAAATGATATTAGCCATAACAATATGACCCTTTTGACTTTCTATTAAATGTCCATTTTTGTCTTTTAAATTGCACCAACCAAAACCATAACAAGATTCCGCACTGATTTACTTGTCGCGTACACAGGTTCGTCCTATAATTCTCACTTATATATATATATATATATATTTTCTTGTATTGTTTTACAATCTCAAAGTATGTGGTCCCCTATTATATTTCCATTTTTGTCTTTTTTTTCTTCTCTTATTTTTTCTATACTCCCATAGAAACGATTGGTCCCTACTTCTTTTGTAATCAAGCGTATAATTGGTCACCTCTTGCGCTTTATTTCTTTTTTTCATTTTCATTTTCATTCTCAAAACAATTAACCCTTAATTAGTATTTTATTTATTTTATTTTTAAAAGGAAAACAGTGAAATCTAATATGATTTAACTGAAAGTTGATAAGCTAAAGAATTAAATAATACATCTCTAAAAATTACAGGAAAATAAGGAAGCTATCTTACCTTTTGAATTACTTCTTGACATAGATCTAACATCCTAGGTTTTTCGAGATTCTAAGAACAAGATAGTCACTCATTTGGAAAGAACGAAAATATATATATATATATATATTTCAATTCGATGTAAAGCAGATTTAGAAAAAATCTTACCTCTTAAAAGCTTTCTTCAAACCCTAATTTATGGGTTCTACGACCGGGAGAGACTACGTGAGAGAAACGAAGGATCAATGAATAATAAAATATTTTATTATTTTTTCTATTTATACCTAGGGTTTATAGAGAATTGCCCTTATGTCACTTCTTTTAATTTTTAAAAGAAATTAGTTTTTACCCCTTTAAAAAGTACGAGGTCTTCATATTGTTCTTCACATCCGTGTGGGATGTGACAAACGCCCACATGCATACTGCTTGTCCTCGTTGTGTCACGAAGATTGTGGGGTCAACTGAACTAACACCCTGTATGGGGTCAAACAAACTAACACCCCCTATGGGGCCAAACGAACTAACCTGCTATGGAAATTCATAATAGACCCCACATCGAGGGTTGGGGATGCATTCGATCTCATTTAATAACGACTCAACCCAACCATGTAGTTTGGTCTCGCAATCCCATGGGACACAACAAGGACGTTGTGTCTGCATGGGGGGGGGGGTTTGTTACATCCCACATTGGATAGGTTAGAAACTTTCTAACACTATATATGTACAGGCTCCTCTCAACTTAGTAGACGTTTTTTAAAGTCGTGAGGGCCTCTTGAGTTCAAAGCAGACAATATCTATACGGTTGGGCAGGATCCTCCCTTACATCATGTAAGGACATAATATATACATCATCATAATTATGATCTATGAGTATAAGATTGTCTACAAAGAAGAAACAAGCAACTGGAGTGCTTGATTTGTGATGGTTAGAAATGCCACTTTCGACTATACAGAATGTCATGAAAATTATAAACCAGAAAAATAAACAAAGCTACAGAATAACAGAACTTCTCATCTGATGTTAGATTTTAACTTTTTGACTATGATTGACAAAATTCTGGATTTGGTTCAGGAATGAAGAAACCAAACCCAACTTTGTTCCCAAC
Organism: Tetrastigma voinierianum; assembly: GCA_016808115.1. NCBI lineage: Eukaryota > Viridiplantae > Streptophyta > Magnoliopsida > Vitales > Vitaceae > Tetrastigma > Tetrastigma voinierianum. Next base: position 29,866 of record JAEQBH010009010.1, read on the forward strand.
CAGCTTGATAGCCTCTTTGTTCCCAACTATATTGAAAAAGTCCAGAAGTTTATCCTTCTGGAGCAATGTTTTACTTGAAGACCATCCCAACAGGAAACTAAATGAATTTTAGCACTATCACACCCTCCAGATGCCTTTGAAACATCTTCTACATCAAGGACATGAAGCAGGAAAAACCTAGGGTGGTCATCTACAAGTACACAAAGTGGGCTACAGCTCCACTCTTTTAGGATTGATAAGAAAGAAAGTATAGGAAACAATCAAATCTCACTAAGGTCTTCTAAGAATATGTTATGACCTCCAACATCGTTAAGTTACAGTTTAGTCTTATGGGTTTATAACCTCTTGGGCTCCCTCCCCTTGACATTCTGACAGCTAACATTTAAGGGTGAGTTCTACCCAAGTGGTTATAACAGTGGTATCATAGCAGTTTGTTCCTTGGAAATGGCCCTCGTCCTGGAATTATGGGCAGTGGCAGACCTTGAAATTCTCATCAGGGAGCATTTTAATATATGGGATTTAAGGCGGTACACTTTTCTTCTTTGGTTCAATTTCTTTTGGAAATCAAGAATAAAAAATTTAGGACTTATGGGATTTATGGGGGTATACTTTTCTTTCTTGGTTCAATTTCCTTAAGAAATAAGGATAAAAAATTTCAGGGGCATACTTTCCTTCCAAGGTTTGGTTCCCTTAGGAAACAAGGATAAAAAATTTTGGAAAATAAAGTATTCAGGGCATACTTTCGAAGCATGGCGTTACGAGTTTTGGGGGAGTGGGAAAAAAAATGTTCAATTTCCTTAAAATAAGGAAAAAAAAATTGAGGCCTTACCTATGTCCGCTCTTGATTGTGAGAGGGTTTGCTACCCAGGATGCGTGAAGTCACCATGGAGTTGTGGGAGGGTTGCTACCCTTGGGGTCCACGAAGTCACCAGTCATCGTGGACGTCAATTCTAAAAGAGAAATGGATTGTTATGACTCATTCTAAGTCCTACATTGCTAAGGTATAGCTTGGCCTTACAGGTTTATAATCTCTTAGGCTCCCTTCCTTGATAGGCTGACAACTAGCTTTACGGGGTGAGTTTTGTCCAAATGGTTATAACATAATCTTATTAAGAAGAAGAAATTGCAAACACCAGAAGAAAAATAATTTGTTCATTATTAATAATTTGCAGCAAATAACCCTAATTTATTTACTTCAAAATGTCCAAAAACTCAGTAAAAAGTTATTTGTTAGGACTTTTATTTGTATCCTCCAAATACTAAACTCCGTTAATAATGGAATAAAGAAAGCCTAAAACTTTTTTTTTATTAAAAATTTGTAAATGTATCTAAAAAAGACTTCGAAATTTCCAAAAAAGATGCAAGTAGGAAATCTTAAAAAATAAAAAACTTTGTAGAAAATAGGAAGTTTAAAAATATCAGTTAAAGAAATTTCAATAAAAGAAACTTCCCAAATTCCTTTTCTTCTTTTTCTTGAACACACTTCAAAATTCATGCATATATAGAGTGTAGCAGCAGACCCAAGCTACTCGGGCTCGGCTCGGGCTTCTTTCGAAAAAACTCGGCTCGGGCTCGGCTAGGTGAAGCTAAACGAGCGACAATACTAATTTAAGAGGCGATAAATGCCGGTACCGGCCAGAGGCTTTCGGCTCGGGCTCGGTAAAAGCTGGCTCGGGCGTCGGGACCCGACCGTCATTTGGAACAGGCTTCGTACGGGTCTCAGGCCGGCCGGGATACGAGTCTTCGGTCGCGATCCGGGGCTCGAGCGCCGCCGGTGAAATGCCCGGGTCGTATTAATGGGATATGCGTGTAAATGGATCGCCAGTACCAGATCAGTTGACATGGATGGCAAATGCGTGAATCCTCAGAAGCCGTTAAGGAGGCACTAACGGCGGCGACGGCGAGGCTGGCGAATCCCACGCCCGTCGAGTAGGGGGCCCGTACCTAGATCACGGTCTGGCACCGGTAGCGGAAATGAATCTGCGATGCCTTGAAGGTGTCGGCGACGGTATGTTCCGGTGTGGATAGCGTGAAGAAGGTGCTAACAAAGGGGACATCGGGGAAGGACATGGATGTTGGGGTGCATGACCCCGTACAGTGCGATCGGTCGATCACGGTGTACAAGAATCCGATTCTGAAATATGAGGGTATTGGGGCTCTGGTAAGGCTTATAGAGAATTTGGTGGCCGTGAGGCAGAAACGAGGTTTCTGCCCGTCTTGATAACGTGAGAGACAGAAATGGACCCACTAATGCAATCAATTGGCGATGAACTAGGATCCAATCCAAATCCGAGGGTATTGGGGCCGCTTTGGATATTGATGCTGGACTTAACCCGGCGCATCCCGAGGAGTGGGTATGGACAAGGCATCAAGGGTGATCGTGGGGTGAGGTTTTCATAAGAGGAAACGAAGGAGTCGACATGGGGCTAGCAGAACATATGGATTAATAACGCCCGGGAGTGCCACCGTCAGCTGCTGGGTATGAAAATTTGGGCCGACCGGTTCGACATGGTGGGCAGATTCTGGATCTCCAGTCCGGTAGTGGTGAAGCTATGGGTCTTGAAATTAATCTTTGACTTGGTAGTCGGGAGGGTGGTGGCCAACTTAACCATGTGCGGCGATATATTGCCAAATGGTTTACGTTGTTACCTAATGAGTTTGCTTGGCGAGATCTTGTTGATATATTATTTAACTTTATTTAGATAATTTATTAAAACCAATCATGTTTAACATTGATTTCGAATTGTCTTTATTTGCCCCGACTTTGCGATTTACTTGTTTAATTACATTTGTAATTTTTCGGTTCTTATTTGTTTCAGCCGGTTCGTCAAAATTCCTCTTATTATATAGGCACAAATGACTGCCCCCATCGTCCCAGTTCCGTGATTCAGTGTTCTTCCTTCTCAACGTCCGCTCAACAAAGGAACCCTCCTTTGGTTTTTCCTTTTTATCTTATCTTTTTTTTTTCTTTTACAGTGCAATGGCGCTCAAACGCAGACATTGAACGAAAGCTGAACAAGATTAGAGCTTTTCTTTTATATTTATAATTTTAATATTTTGATTCTATTTTTTTTTATTATTTTTATAGAATATTAAACTTAAAAAATTTTAAGAATAAAAATATCATTATTTTTAAATATAATTTTATGTTTTTTAAAACTGCTTTTTGTTTTAAAAAACAAATTAATAAATAAATAAAACAGAAAAAACATGTTTGATTTCTAGTGTGTTTTTGTTTTGAAAAGCATAAATCACAAAAAAAAAAAAAAAAAAAAACTAATTTAAATAACAAAGAAGAGTTTTCAAAGACCACATTTTTTGTGTCCTTTGTATTTGGAAAACACAAATTCCAAAGGCTTGTTTCATGAATGGATGCAAGGATAAAGCTATCATTAAGCAGTTATATAAATTATTTAGTAAAAGAAAATTATATAAAATTCATAGAATTACTTTGAATTATTTTGTTACGGATAAGCAAAAATATGTTTTTATTTATTTTTAATTATTCGGATAATTATTTTAATGATTAAATTAAATATATTATTATTTAATATTATTCAGATATTATTTTATTTCATTTGTTAAAATATTAAGTAGATAATGAAAATTTAAAAAATATAGGATATTTTATTATTAAATGAGATATTATTTTATTTCTTTCTGTTATTATAATATTATATCATTTATATAAAATATTTTATTTAAATTTAATATATATAAAATTTGATAGTTGTAATGATAATATTTTGATATTAATTTAATAATCAATTTGATAGTTGCAGAATACTAACATTTGTTAAAGATGGATCGTTTTGGATGGGCAGTTATAGGTAAAACTTCCTCATTCTTGGCCAGAATTGGTTCAAAACCCTTAGGTAACTCCTTTTTATTGAGGAAGCTAACCACGGTTTTACCTTTTCTCAGACCGACTTCGCTTCCGAAAATTTTGTCCTTAATGATGTGAGCTTTTTGTCTTTTTTTTTTTTTTTTTTTTTTTTTTTTTTTGTTACTGGAGTGAATTAATTGTGAACTTTAAAATGTAGTCAAAAGTGATATTTGAAATGTGTGGGTATAAGGATACAGAGATGTCGCCATGGTGGGACATCATTGAGAAATAGGAATCCGTGTTATGTTATCAACGGATTTCTATCTATCAAGAATCATGAGTTAATCATCCACTGATTAAAGGATGATATTGATGGGGCATGGGTAGGCGTATAAAGAAGCTCAACGAGATAAGAAAACCGAGTCCGATGAAGAATTTATTACTTATTAATTATTTATTTAATTTTATTTTGGATTTATCAGATAGTATTTTTAGTTTATCTACTTAGTATTTTTGGTTATCTATTAGGATTTTTAGTTTATCGAATTTATAATTTTGGGATTATCCATTAGGATTTTTGTTTGTGCTTATAAATAACCTTATGTTATTATTTTAAGGAAACGATTAATAGTAAAATATTCAAAAATTCGTTCGGTTTCTTTTATTCGTTTAACTTTTGTGCTTGTGTATTCTGTCGAGTTTGAATATCGAGCTATCGGAATCACATCTCGGAGGAATTGCAGATCCAAGTGGAACGTATTTTGGGGTTTTGGGTTCAGTGGTGGTTTGGTTGAGTCTTGAAGCTTTTTTTTCTTCATCAAAGAATTGCATATTTTATTTGATTCCTTGCAACCACGCTAAGGAATTATAGGCGTCTAGGTTCTTGGCTTGGTACATTTTCTTTTAACGGCTTCCGATTAATATTCGTGATATTTATGCATATTTTGTTTGATTGTTTTAGGTTTCAGTTTCTTTGATAGAGCATAAAAGAGTATTTTAAAAAAAATAAAAAATAAAAAATTGTTTTTTTTAGTTATTCTTTCGTGACTCGTGCACTCTGTGATATATAATCACATTACATTTTTTTTTTAGATTTGTGTTTGTTTCATTATATATAGTTTATAAATTTAACACTCAGTTAAATTTTAGAATGTCATCTCGGCATGTCGTATGCAAAAGTGATATTGTTGCATCTTTTTCTTCACCTAACCCCGAATGAGTGGTGGGAGACTCGATATGGTACGACTTAAGACCTGGCCCAGCTATCACCAGATCTAAATGATAGTCTAGTTTGTATTGCAGATCATCGTGATGCGATAACGCTGTTTGGATTACGTCACTTTGCATCGGTGGGTAATTTAAATTCGATGTGTGGTCAATTGACTCGGCGTCGATACGCCTCGAACAACAAACTCATGCAATAAATAAAATGGACTTTGCTTTAAAACATACGGGTAAACATGATATAGGTGACTATGTCGATGAAGCGTTAGGAAAGCATCGGGTCTGCTGGGGGTTTTAAGTCATACAGAGGTTCACATCAATCTGATGCATTCGTAAATGGTTTGCATGAAAATTTGGGTCAAATGAACTTAGGTGATCGATTTCAACCTGCTAATGTCAACTTCCCATTAGATTACCCGACCACGAAGCAAACTTACCCACCAAATCGGTGAAGAAGATGTGGCTCCTCGCGATACCGACCTCGGGTTAGTGGTGTTTGGGGTAGAGATGGATAGGCGAGGTTAGACAGCCTGAGGGACATCACAAAACAAGTTAGGTTAATGCTCCCGAATTTGATGGGAGAATGGATCCTAATGTTTTACTACGATTGGTTAGCCCATTGAGGAATATTTTTGATTGGTATGAAATGATTGATAGTGAACGGGTTCGGTTTGCTAAAATGAAATTAACCAATTCAGCTAAGATGTACTGGCAGAATGTGTTGCAAGACATGCTTCGTCTGGGTGAACCACCTATCACCCAATGGGCTGTTATGAAAGCAAGTTGCGAAAAGTACATTCCTCCATCATATAAAAGAACGGTGTTTTCCACCATGATTAATCTAAAACAAATGACTCTTAGGTATGGCTGAATGTTACGCTAAATTTGAGGAAGTTAGACTTAGGTGTGGTGAGTTCCATCTTTGAGGACAATTTCTTTGTCTGCACTCGCTTTGTTAATGGTCTTAGGTTCGACATCCAAGAATGGTTAGATTGCATGCTCCACACTTAGAGGATGCGTACGAAAAGCCTTAGAAGTCGGATTCAATAGACCCTCTCTTTTGCACCTGCGGTCGATCAAGTCCCGATCCATGTCATCAAGCGTAATACTACGTAATAACATTAGGAGCAAAGTCTATTTACGTAACTCTCTTCCACAATTTGCTTCTCTATTAGATGCGGCTAGTAACTCATCGGTGTCTATCATAAGTGTCATCATAAGGGTCATATTAGATCTGGATTGTCCCTCAGCGATGCGTGACATTAGATGTTGAACAAAGTATTTTGGAAAATGAGGAAGACCAAATTATTGATCCTTTAGATTATTCTAGTGATGAAGATGATCTTCATGAAAATTGTGATGAAGATGCGTGTGTTGGTGTGGTTCGAAGTGTGCTATCCACAACTGTAGATAATGATCATTGGAAGCGCACTAGTATTTTCACCTGATCATCTGAGTGGAGATAAGAAATGTAAGTTAGTGATTGATGGGGGTAGTTCAATGAATGTGGTTTCTAAGGACGCTGTTAAATTGTTAAACCTGACAGTAGAACCACATCCCAATCCATTTAGAGTAGCTTGGGTGAATGACCATACTTTGCACGTCACTGAAGATGTCTAGTCTCTATTCAAATGGGGATTATAAGGATGAAATCTATTGTGAGGTGCTACCCATGGATGTTGCCCATGTTCTTTTAGGCCGCCCTTGGCTTTATGATCTTAATGTTACTAATTTTGGTAAAGATAACATTTATTCCTTTAAGTACAAGGGCAAGAACATTATTTTGAGACCTGCTAAGCCTAAAGTTTGCATTGGTAAACGTGACATCTCTAAACTTCCTGAAAGGAATTTGCATATTTTAAAATGTAAGCAGTTTGAGAGGGACTTGAAGGCGAGCATGTGCTTAGCATTAGTGGCAAAAGAAGTTCCCTCGATTCTTTGATTGTCGTGTTCCTTTGGAAGTGAAGAATTTGCTAGATGATTTTGTTGATGGTGCACGATGAGTTGCACAGTGAACTACCACCTTTAGAGACATCGACATGTTATAGATTTGGATTAGAGGGTTATATTCTTTTTAACCTCACATTATAGGATGAATCATAAAGAAAGAGAGGAGTTGAATAGGCAAGTAGAAGGACTTTTAGAGAGAGGATTTGTTAGGCATAGCCTTAGTCCTTGTGCGGTGCCAGCTTTGTTGACTTCTAAGAAAGATGGATCTTGGAGAATGTGTGTGGATAGTAGAGTCATCAATAAGATCACAATCAAATATCGGTTTCCCATCCCTGTATGAGGATATGTTGGACCTATTAAACTGGTTCTAGTTGGTTCTCTAAGATAGATTTGCGTAGTGGTTATCATCAAATTCGGTGTTAGACCCGGGAGATGAGTGGGCTTGCATTTAAAACACAAGATGGTTTGTTTGAGTGGTTAATCATGCCTTTTGGTTTGTCCCCAAATGCTCTAGTACTTTCATAGGAAGTTATGACCCATGTCTCTGACCTTTCATTGGTAAATTTACGGTGGTCTACTTTTGATGACATATTGATCTATAGTCAATCCAAAGAGAGCATTTAGCACACTAAGACAAGTTTTACTTTCACTCTTCGCGAGGCCAAACTTTATGTTAACCTTAAGAAGTGTTCTTTTATGCGACCCGTAGTTTTCAGGCTTTATTGTGTCACGAACATGGGCGTTTCAGCGTCAGAAAAGGTTAGAGTTATTAAGGGAATGGCACGAACCACAATCTATCACCGAGACTCGTAATTTTTCATGGTTTAGCTTAACATAGGAGGAGATTTATAAGGGGATTGCCTTATTATGGCTCATCTTGAATGTTTAAAGAATAAGGAGTTTCAATGGTCTAATCTTCTTGAGCATTTAGAGAAATCAGGTCGAGGCTATTTGGGGCACAGTTTTGAATGTCCTGATTTTACTAAAGTTTTGAGGTTGCTTGTGATGCACTTCCCGGGTGTAGGCCAGTGGTGGTGTCTTGGTCGAAGGTCTACATAGCTTTTCTTTAGTGAAAAACTCAATGATGCTAAAAGACGATATTCTACTTATGATAAAGAGTTTTATGCTATAGTGCAGAGTCTGCGTTTTTGGAGGTTTTATTTGTTGCCGACTGAATTTGTGTTGTTTTCTGACCATCAAGCTTTAAGATATTTAAACTCACAAAAGAAATTGAATGCTCGACATGCTAAGTGGGTTGAATTTTTGAATGAATATTCTTTTGTGATTAATCATCGTTCACATTATTGGCTCATTTCTTGATAACTTAGTCGGTCTTGTTACACTTCATCGTATGAGTGCTCATGTCATTAGTTTGATAGATTGAAAAGTAATTGATACCTTGTCGACTTTGGTATTTATTTATAATGAGGTTAGTAATGGTAGTCGAGAAGTATCTGGACTTCCTTGTTGAAAATGGGTGTTGTTTAAAGTGACTAAATTGTGCGTACCTCGAACATCATTTAGGGATTTATTAGTTTGGAGAGATGCATGCGGGTGGTTTAAATTTGGACATTTTGGGAGAGGATAAAACTATTGCATTGGTTGAAGATAGGTTTTTATTGGCCTTCCCCAAGGGATGTTGCTAGGATAGTTGCAATGCGAGAACATGTCGGATAGCTAAGGCTAAGAAACAAAACTTTAGCTTATATACTCCTTTACACATCCTCATGAACCTTGGAAAGATGTTAGTATGGACTTTGTTCTTGGATTTTAAGGCGGTACAGGGACATGTGGTCTATTTTGGTTGTTGTTGGCCAGTTTTCTAAGTTGGCACATTTTATTCCATGTAACAAAACCAATGATGCTTCACATGTTGCTAAATTGTTTTTTAGAGAAGTTGTTAAATTGCACGGTTTGCCTTCCACCATTGTATCTGATAGGGATGTGAAATTTGTTAGCTATTTTTGGAAAACCCTTTGGAGATTGTTTGGCACTACTCTTAAATTTTCATCTGCTTTTCATCCTCAGACTGATGGGCAAACTGAGGTTGTTAATCATAGTATGGGTAATATGCTTAGGTGTTTGGTTGGGATAAAACAAGGTGTTTGGGATTTAATTTTGTCAACAGCCGAGTTTGCTTATAACAATTCTGTTAACCGTTCAACGGGTAAAAGTCCTTTTCAAATTGTTAATGGCTACTCACCCCGCACACCTATTGATCTTGTTCCTTTACCACCTCACATGCGTGTATGCGGGCACAGAAAACTTTGCAAAACACATCCATGACTTATCTTGAGATTAGGCGAAAAATTTCTCTAAGTAATGAGGGTATAAGCGGGTACAGCGTGTGCATCGTAGATCTAAAGAATTTAATGTTGGTGACTATGTTATGGTTCGCATTCGTCACGAGAGCAATGAATTCAAAACGTTTTTCAAAAAAACTTTATGCAAAAGTCATGGGCCCTTATTCTATCATTCGTAAACTGGGATCTAATGCATATCTTCTTGATTTGTCTAATTAATGACATGGATATTAGCCTTTTTTTCAATGTATAGGATTTGCTACCTTACCGAGGCACTTTTGAGCCTTCTACTTTGCCTTCAGTGTGTGCAGCGGGTGAAGTAGCAACGGTGCCCTTATGCCTTCGTTACCATTTTCTAAGGAGGCGATTGGATACTATCCTTGATGATAGTGAGTTCTAGAGATGGTGGGTTTATTGTTTCTTGTCCAAATGGCATGGTAGTCGGGTCGATCTTTGCCCAGATACGAGGAGGATGATGCCGTCATTTGGATTAACTACGTTGTTGGATTCTTGCGCTTTTCGCTTTTCCATTTCTTGGTCGAGTTCTTTTCTTGGAGGGAATGATGGGAGCATGGAGTAGGCTATATCTAGGCCTAAGCAGATAGGAAGCGAAGTCGATGAAGAATTTTATTACTATTAATTATTTATTTAATTTTATTTTTGGATTTATCCGATAGTATTTTTGGATTTATCTCTTGGTATTTTTGGATTTATCGTAGGATTTTTGGATTTATCGAATTTATAATTTTGGGATTATCCGTTAGGATTTTTGTTTGTGCTTATAAATAGCACCTTATGTTGTATTTTAAAGGAACTTGATTAATATTGAAATATTCAGAATTTCGTTCAGTTTCTTTTATTCGTTTTCTTTTATTCTTCGTAGTCGAGCTACATCATATTGTCCCTTCACTTCACTGATTAAAAAAAATCCCATTGATTTGTAGGAAGTATCGTGATCAAGATCAACTAATAATAAGGCGAGTTGCGAGTTTTCATTTTTTCAAATGAAGGATTAAAAAGATGAAAGTGAAATACATACATGATAACTACATGACAATCAACAACAAACAAAGCTTAAACTCATTGAGTTCAAAACCTAAACGCTACCAATGAAGATAAGTGCATGACAAATGGTTTGTCTGAAACAGGTATGCACTTGACGACCCATCCGATAGGCCAGGAGAGAACTGCGATCCCTAAGCATGCACCCCACTGCCCCAGACTCAAACTCTCAGTATAAGTGAATTTCTTCAAAAATTCTACCACAACCATCTGGAGTATAATGGTCATTCCAATGATCCCCCAAAACAACTTGTTTTTATGAATCCCCTTGAACACATTCTTTTTCTCCAGCCTCCTTGCATTGACTTGATTGAAAACCTGGCATAGTATGAAGTGTTGGTATCATTGTCATTTACCCTCTCGTTAACATGGAAGATTGATTCTCCTCTAAGCTGCACAAAGATCAAGATGGCGACTACCTGGTATAATGCTTGAATAATATGTTCCTCCCACATTATGTTGGTGATAAGCGGCTGAGCCTGAGTAGTAGTCCGGCTCGTACAGGCGGCAGCTTCTCCATAGCTGCAACTCCTTGGTGGGCTCCTCTGTGGCGAGAGCTAGAGCTCCTAGTGTATCAGTATGAGGTTCACCCACAATAATTTCACCACTGTAAGGAAATTTCACGTGCTGAAACTACTTCCACAATATTGATTACAAAGGTTTGAAATATTCACTGTGAGCTGGAGCTGGATTATTTTCACGGATGTTTGTTTTATAAACACACCTTCCCACCCCAAAACCCTAGGAATAGAAGCAGGTATCATCCAAGATGATGATATCCGAGCTCTCCTTTGCCACTTGTGTGCTCATTTTCCCCATACAAAGTCCTATGTTAGCTTCCTTTAATGCTTGCGAATCATTTGTTCCGCCGCCTGTGACTGCAACCACATGACATTTCTCTTTCAAGCATTGCACCATGAGAAGTTTATCACATGGAGAGGATCTTGCCATCACACGGATTTTTTCAACTTTCTCCAATCTCTCCTCTGGGGTGTAGTTCCGGAATACCTCACCTTCTGCTATTACTTCAGTATCGTTCATGTCTTGGTCCTCAGACCTCAGTATTCCACATTCAGTGGCTATCTCTCTCGCAGCAAAAACATTATCACCGGTGATCATCGTGACATTCACTCCAGCTTTCTGGCAATCATCCGCAACTTTTCTCACCCCTCTGGTCTATGGATCCTCTAACCCACCAGTCCGATAAGGGCCAAACCGTCTTCTTTCAGTTCATGCCCTTCCTGATCTGGAATCTGTACATGTGCCAAAGCAAGGCAGCGAAGGCTGCTAGCCGCCATATCTGCAATTATTTTCTCAAATATCCTTCTTTTATTACCATCCATGTCCTTCATTCTCCCAAAAACATCATAGTAGCTGGAACACATTGCTAGTATGATCTCTGTTGCTCCCTTCCAATGCACGTGGACTGTACTGTTATCGTCCTTAGTACTATTATTGCTCCTTATGGAAACCCCACTTCTTTTCTTCTCCGAATTGAAGGCTTCAACAAGGAGAATGGTATAATTCTGCTTCAATTTTTCCATCTCCATGCCAAGTTTCTAGTGAAGCCCATGAAGAAGTGCTTTTCACTTGGGCTACCACAGAACTCAGTGTTAGGCTGCTGAGTAGCTCTGTAAAGCTCTACCAGTTGTATTAAGAGCAACTCCTTGTTGGATGAGGTTGAGAACATTTGGAGCAATTGAAAAGGAATTAGCATCCTCACCAATAGGGTCTTGGCCAAGCCAGAACTTTGTAACCTTCATCTGGTTGAGAGAGAGGATACAAACGGTGGTGGCAGAACCCATGGTCTCACAGGCAGAACGCTTCCGAACAATAACCTTATCAGCTATCATTCTATTCCCTGAATAAGCAAGAATGATTGCTACAGCCCGACCTTCTGGAATCGCCAGCAGTCAATGGTTACTGCCGTCGCAATGATTCTTACCATAGAATTTACCATAGCACCAGCCTTTGTGCTGCTCCCAACGAACTCCTGATTTCCTTTCTCATTTTCTGTATTTCCGGTGAAATAGCGAACCAACAAGGCTACAACTATTAGAAAAGAAAGTATTGCCAACCCAGGCTTTGCTATTGACGTTGCAAATTTGTTGAGCCAGGCTTGTAATGGTGTCTCTTCATTAAGGTCGGTCTCGGTCATCATGGCTCCCCATGTTGTGCTCATACCAACCGATGTCACGAGCATTCGAGCATCTTCACCGGCAGCCACCACTTTGGATCCAAAAAGCAAAAATGGATTCCGGTTATTTTTAACTTGTATACGGTCAGTGGTACTCACCTCCCAGGTCAAGAAAGTTCATCACTTGTAGTTGGTGGCCGTCGAATAATGAAAGCCATCATGGAACGGTCACCGGTGTTTAAGAAAACAACATCTCCGGCAACGATCTCAAATATAGAATCTGCTGCGGCTTCCCATCTCGAACAACATTAACATGATCGTGTTGCGCGACGTAAACAACCTTTCCAACCGTCTGTTTTGAATGAAGTTGCTCACAGCAGAGGGAGAAATGGTCAGAATGACAGCCACAAATATCCCGCCGCCATCATACCACCCTTCCTTCAGCCCGTGTAACAGTTCCAAGACCGAGAGAGATCGCTGCACAAAGAAGAAGTATGAGAACGGTGATATCCTTAAAGCCATCCATTAAGCTTTTAGTGGGTGGCCTCTGGTATGTGTTTGAACCGAAAACTTTCTGTCTGAGAGCAACATCGTGAACAGCACCAGTACTAGTACTGGTAGTACTGATGCCATTTCTGATATTTGTTTCTAGGGCAGAAGCTACGCCTTCAATTCCTCCCAATTGACGAAGGAGCCGGTCTAAGTTTTTCTCCTTCACAATTGCAGCTAGATCTGTCTTATCAATGCTTGAGAAGGAGGCTTCAGGCACCTCAACATCGATGAGAACAAAAAGAATTCGAGTTGGGGGAGAAGTTTCTGCTATTCTCCTTCTCCTTCTTCTTCTTCTTCTTCTGATCGAGAAGCGAAAAAAGAGCTCTTGCGCAGTAAATGGTAGCAAAAGCTAAGCCCCATCTCTTGTTAGGTTTGCCTTTGCCATGTTTGGTTGCTACATCGAGAGTGACCATTTCTAAGAGACGCAAATCAGGGCAAGGGTTAGCCGGGTTTAGAACTAGAACACTAATCACTGCCTAGCAATTTCTCTACATAGAGATATAGAGAGAGAGAGAGAGAGAGAGAGAAGGAGAGAGTTGAAGTTTTTTTTTTTTTTAAAAGAAAGAACAGCATATTTTCATCGAGATTAAGCATTTCTAAGAGACGCAAACCAGACATAAATCACTGCCAACTTGGTTTTCTCCTACATAGAGACAGGGAGAGAAAGTTGAATTTAAGGATGCCGCTTCCATGTGCATTCCTTTCTGCTATATGAATTATGAGTTAAGGCAAATGTTAATATCTATTTTAAAACTATTTTTTATTTTTTAAATAAAAATAATATGAAAAACTATTAATATAAATTTAATTTCATTCAATAAAAAAAATTAGGAATGATAATTTTTAAGAGTATTTAATTTAAAAATATTTGAAGAGAGATAAGAGTTATAAATATAAAATATTTATGTTATTATTTAAAATAATAATAAAAATATTAATTTTATAATTATACTCTTAAATATTGATATCATTATTATATACTATGGTACTTTTAGATATTAACATATAGATAAAATAATGTTAGCATTTACTACATAGGTAATTTTAAAAAATTGTTAATAGTGTTTTATTTTATTTTCCAAAATTTATGTTTAGTATTCTATAAATTTGAAAAATATAAAAAATAGATTCAAAATATGAAAAATAAAAAATATAGAAAATATTATGAATATAAAATAAAATAAAATAAAATAAAATTATATGAAATATTAATAAAATTTTAACATTCAGTTATTTATTATATTATTAATTATTATAGATGAATGTATTTTTATATTAAAAGCTAATATATTTTAATGTATTAATGGTTTTTCATATTATTTTATTTAAAAAATATAGTTTTAACTAGATAATATTTATAATTATTACTTTTAAAAATTGATATCTATTTTTAAGGTAACATAATAGTTTTTATTTATTTGTATATTTCTTCAAAAATTTAATATTTAATATTTTATAAAAATTTATTCATCTATAATAATTTATGTGTGACTGGAAACCGAAACTTGACCACGTGTAATCCTCTCCTCCTCTCGACCACGTGTAATCCTCTCCTCCTCTTCTCTTTAATGTGTTTGTGGATTGTCTCGAATCTCTCCCTTAAAGTCACCTATGACCTAACCTATTAATTAATTAATTAATTAATTAATTAATTCCCCCTCCCATACCCCCACCCCAAATTCTTTCCTTCCTTCTGTTTTGTTTCTTCGGCCCGCAAGTCATATTCATATGGGACCCACACGCCCTTCTCTCGTTCCCGCCAAAACACACACGGACTTGTTCACACCCTCTCCTCTCTTTTCCACAGCACTTTTGTTCCACGCTCTCTCTATAACTACCGGTGATGTTTTAAAAATCGGACCCAGGATCGGTCGGTCAGGCCGTCGAATCGTCGATCGGCCATCCGCACAATACGATTGATATGCTTAATTTTATTGAGCCAAGCCAGTCGAAGCCGTCGGACCGGCGGTCGGAAACCAGATGAAGCAGGCGGTCTAGCAGATGAATTCGACAGGTGGTGGCAAATACGGATTTAATTTTTCAATTTAAAAGCGATATGCGTTTTGATGCTGCATCCAACGATGTCGTTTTACTTAGAATTAGAAAACTTGTAGGGTTAAAGGGCACATGCTTAAAAAAATTCGATTAAATACAATGAGCATGAATTGGCTTGTGGAAATGAGAAGTTCTGAAAGAGCATTTCTATAATTTTCTTGTCATTATGATTATTTTTAGATATTAATACAAAATTATATATTTATATAAATAAGTTTATTCCATTTTAATATGTTTTCATATTTAAACATTATACATATTTTTAAAATAAATTTTAAAATACTCTATTTATATAAAAATAAAAAATAATATATTAAATATTATTAATTATATATTTTAAAATATAAATAATATATTTATTACGTCACCGGTTCGACCACCGGTCCGACCAATGAACCATGAGCGGTAAGCTTTTAGATTCGATCGTAGATCAGATTTTAAAACATTGTTTTTTCTTTGCCATCAGTTGCCAACATTGTCACCACCCCCAAACCCATCTATCCTTCTTCTTAACTTTTTTTATTAACATTTTGGAAATAGTGATTTTTTTTATGTTTATTAGGTTTAAAATTCATCATTAATTCTCCTTTTATCTTGTAGTATTTTTTAAGTGGTTTTCAAAAAAATAAAATTTTAGTCTCCCTATTAGGTGAAAAAGCATGAGCCAAATACCAAGTCCACAACCTACAATGAAATAACTAGTTAAAAAAAATAAACAAAATAATAATGTATAATTTTTTGCTTAAATCATTTCTTGATGGTAGTAATATTGAAATAAAAAATATTAATACAAACTTTTTGAAAATAAAATAGTGATAACAATAAGACAACATTAGCCTATATTGATGATTTTGGAGCATCAATGTACGTTTATGCTGATAATAGGATTCTATCAAGTATACATGTGCTAACACCATATAAGGTAATTAATATTAATGGTTAAATTTTGTTAGCTTGGTGTTTCTTAAGAATCTTAGAAATTTCTTTCATATAACAATTTTTAAACTTAAAATCTAACCTTTTTATATTAAAATTGAAAGATATGATGAATATTCTTGAAGAGATTTTGGAAGAAACTACCATGGATGATGAATATTCTGAAAATTGATTTTTTTTGGAAGAGATATTTGGAAAATAATATTTTGGAAGAAACCCATAAGCTTAATTATGGGTTTAGGAAAAAGTTTCCCGACTCCCGATGGCTTTATAACATGTTATACTGTGATCAGAAGGTTTAAAGTTTAAGAAGAACATTGAAACATCTTATCAAAAGGAAAAGCATCTTAGAAAACTATATTATATAATATTGATAGTAGATGTGGGAATGAGAAAAAGTGAATTAAGCCCAATCGCCCAGCAAACTATATTATATAATAATGATAGTAAGATGTGAGGCCAGGAAAAAAGTGAGATTAAACCCAATCGCCCAACCAAACTATATTATATAATATTGATAACAAGATGTGGGGAATGAGAAAAGTGAGATCAAACCGAATCCTTAACCAAACAGACTTTTTGTATAAAGAGCACCAAAAGAAATGACAATTTTGTGAATTTTTGCTCTTCTTTCCTTCAGGGATTTGACCTGCTGATGATGAGTTATTCTCGGGTTGCCGTGTTTGGATTGACTCGATAATTTTGGCGTGATTATGCTACAAGCTATAAAATTAGCCATATAAAATATGATCTGAGTAGAATAATAGGGATCTTAATATGCAAATCAGGGTTAATTAGGATGGTTAGTCTGTAGCGACAGCACATAATAAATAGAATTGAAAATAGCAGCTTTTTGAATGACCAATCAGGCGGCAAGCGCCTTACCGCCAAACATCTTTACCGGTGCGGGTTATAGGTTGTCACGATTCGTGATGACGGGCCAGTGACTCACAGAAGATCCGGCCCAAGGAATCGATAGAAAACGTCGTCGTTAACATTGTTATAGATAAAATAATGTTACCATTTACTATGTAGGTAATTTTAAAAGAGTGTGAATAGTGTTTTTTTATTTTATTTTCTAAAAATTTATGTTTAGTATTCTGTAAGAATATGAAAAATATAAAAATAGATTCCAAAATATGAAAATAAAAATATAGAAATATTTTGAATATAAAATAAAATAAATTATGCAATATTGATAAAATTTTAAAATTCAGTTATTTATTATATTATTAATTATTATAGATGAATATATTTTTATATTAAAAGCTAATATATTTTAATGTATTAATAGTTTTTTCATATTATTTTTATTCAAAAAATATTAAAAAAATAGTTTTAACTAGATAATAATATTTATAATTGTACTTTTAAAAATTGATATCCTTATTTTTAGGTAATATAATAGTTTTTTTTTATTTGTATTTTTCAAAATTTTGATGTTTAATATTTTATAAAAATTTATTCATCTATAATAATTTGTGTGTGACTTGAAAGCGAAACTTGAGGTGGGTGCCTCTCCTCCTCTCCACTAGTGGTAAAGACCAGTATAGACAAATTGGGGGGTATAAACACTTTTGTTCTCTAGTCATAGAAAATAATGACAACAATAAAGACATCAACTTCATGGAGATAACAGAACTCTGCCATAGCACAGGATTCTCTCATCAACGTTATCATAGAAAATAATGATAACAATAAGTCATCAACTTTATGGGTCATAACAGGGATTCTATCAAGATTTTTTTTTAAAATAATTTTATTGATCTAAATTAACAGTGAAAAATATATAATTAAATTCATTAAAAAAAACAAAACAAAATACAAGTTAATCGCGTAATAAATCGGCTAAAACATTAGCATATTTTTTAATTTATAAAAAGCACTTAAAATTTCTAGCGTTTGATTAGAATATAATGATTAGAATCACGCGTAATTGAGTGCATAACGTATTGATGATCGTGATTTGATTTATTATTAATACATCTGTCCGAAATATATTTTATTGATCACGAATCCTGCAGCCTTGAAGAATAAGCGATTATATGAATATTCTGAAAAATAAAGAAAAGCTTGTCATTATCGAGGCAATATGCTTAAGCGTGTTATAGCAGCGAGACATCAACGAAATCATGAAAAAAAGCAAATTAAAACCCAAATATATGTGAAATAATCACTTTATTGAGAAAGAAAATGATTGAAAGAAATGTAGAGTGATGATGATTTTGAAGCGAAGAATAAGCCCAAAAAATCGTAAATCATTCTTTAGAAAAGTAGGTAGAAGAGAAAAAATTGGAAGTAAAGAAGGTTAGAGTTTTTTCCAAAAACCTTATCTTCTCTTTCATGGGAACCTTTGCCTTACAACTTGATGAAGAAGTCTTTTTGAAGGGATATTTTCTTGGTGCCTGCTTTTTTGCCTTCGTCAAGGCCTTTCCAAAGTCAGCCCATTTTTTCATTATCTTTTTCTTAGCAATAAAGCCATAGTTGGAAAAGTCTGGCCTCTTCTTTTCTTTACTATCAGATATGACGTTAATAGTCACCATATAAGAAATTCGAAAGCTATTTTCATTTTTAGCTTAAAGGAAGAGACACACTCAAGGTCAAAATTATCACACTCAAGATATGGTTTTGAATGAACATCATTATCACAAGTCAAATAATTTAATTCATTCTCATGATTTTTTATTATCATGAAATACCAGAAGCTACATTCTTCGTTGGTGAAATCCTTTTCACTTTCACTATGTTAGGACTTTTTATATAAATTTCAAAAAAAAAATGGTGACAGGATTGGTGAATATTTGGAAGATATTATGAGGTTGATGAATATTTTATAAGAGATTTTGGAAGAAACTACCTTGGTTGATTAATGTTCTGAAAGATGATTGTTTGGAAAAGAATATTTTGATTGGTGGACATTTTGGAAAAGATCTTTAAGTTATCGATTCATGGTTAATTTAATTGAAATCACTTGATGAGTGATGTAATAAATATATAACTTTTATTTTATTTAAATTTATAATATCATTAAATTATATAATTAATAATTTTTAAGATATTATTTACTATTTTAAAATTTGTTAAGAAAAATGTATAGGTTTAAATGAAAACATATTGAAAATGGAATAAAACTTATAAATAATATTATTATATAATTAACTTTTGTGAAATTATTACACAATCAGTGTTGTATTCCACCGGTAAGAGTACTGTTTCAACTTTGAGCTTGAGGTTTTCGGTTTGAACGTTGGAGGTGGAAAGCTGGAGCTTTGTTGTTTTTTAAGTAAACCATAAACGAATCCTTATGAAAATAATCAGCTTTATAAACCTCCTTCAAATATTGTGCGCAAAGTGTAGATTTGTATTGTAACCTTGAAGATCTTGTTTGGCCGACACAACAAAAGCACGTGGCCATTTTCGCTGGACCAAACGAACAGTTCCATTTCCCAAAAACCGCTTGGTTCCAGCGGTTAAACTAGTGATTGGAACGGAAAAGGGACGGTTTGGCAAGCTCGAACAGGTCGAGCCGTCCGATGGTTGAACCAGTCCAACCGATTGGTTTTCATATATCCATGTTTTATAACACTGACTAGTGACATTTGAATTGAAAAACCAGACCTAACACACCCCATGTTGCCATAATTTCCCTTTTATTTATTTTCTCGACCTTAATTGATACATAAAAGACATTCATATTTTATAGATCCTGATTTCGTTCACTTGTAGCATATAAGATTCTTCCTCGAAACTCCATCTTTGAACTTACTTGCAAAGAATGCAAAGTCCAAATTGTTTTTTTCATTTTGGTTCCTCCACTTCATCTTTTCTTCCTTTTGTCCTTAACTTCTTACTCTTCATGGTAATTTTAAGGATCATGAATGAATCAAACCAATTCTGCTAGTAGGGAGCCTGGTGAGATCTTTAGTTTCATGACAACATGACAACATCCACTTTCTTTATTGTGATCTTAAGAATGAGCAAATCAATTCTTCAAGTGGAAAGTTGCTGACTGTCTTTTTTTTTTTTTTCTTTTTTTACTTCTATTCACTTTATATATACCTTTTTGTGGCTAATTATTTTCAACATGCAACAAATTCAATGTAGCAAACAATAGTAGTTCAAGATAATACCAAAAATATAATATAAAGGCAAATGACAAAAGAAAAAAAAACCTATGAATCTGGAGGATAGCAGTTGATTGACTCACCTGAGTCTTTCCACTTCCCAGTCAAAATCTGAGGTAAAAGATTGATAAAAATACAACAGTCCTTTTGAAAATTGAGAAAACAACCACATGAATCACAGATATAACACTACAACCCTACACACAGTAGCCCCTCCTCCTCCTATCAGAGCTTCACCGCTGTGTATGACAATTGTTCCAAGCTATCACGATGTTGAGATCAAATGTCTGGTTGTATGAAAAACCCGATGGAGCAAGTGAATACCTCTAGAACTATTCTCGATAGCATCGGGAGTTCCATTGATCATAATTTCAGGGCTTCTGTCATTGATCCACCTGGGAAGGCTGCTCTGACACAATCAACTGGAGAAACTGCTCTTTGGCTGCTTTTTCCCCGGATGGTACTCACCATTGTATGAACTGTTGCATATGACTCCCACATCCATAAGATGAGGACATGAATAGATCAGGCTCACAGACACTTGATCAAGGTCATTCCTTAGAATAATCAGCTTAATCATCAGATTTTTCGACCTGATCTTTTCACTGTAGAGGAAGAGAGAGAGAGAGAGTTAGTTTATAAAACTAGCCAACATCTTAGGCTTTCAAAATTTATTACTTTTGGACCTAAAAGCATTCTCTTCAATAAATATTTGTTTAGAAAATCTCCTAATCATAATAACAAAATTTAAATACATATTCCACCAGCACAAATGAATCATTAACCAACAACATTTAGGACTAAATTGTCAAGTATAATAGAAATAACAAGCCAAAATAACTTTAGAAAAAACTAAGCTAAGAAAAGAAAAGAAAAGAAAATTAATTGATAAGCATCAAAATGAATGGCTATTATTTCCAGTGCTGCAACAATGGCTACAAGGTCTAAAAGAATAGCAAAACGGAAGAATCAACCATCTGATAAGACCCTCTTGGTGGTTTACCACTCTTTTCCACAAAACACTGACTACTTTAAAAGTGCGACAGATTCAACATATTGTTTACCAGGCATTCTGTGTTCCTCACGTCTGAACTTCAAAGATGAACAGCAACTGATAAGTGCATTACAAGAGAGTATTTTAAGAAAATTTGTTTGTATTTCATTAACTAAATAGCAATTTCAAGAGATTATTTCTCAAAAACATTTCATGGAGATACAACCAAACACAGCTATAGTCCTTATTTTGCAGAAATAAGAGACAGGCCATATTGTTGGCTGTGTTGCATAGCTGTGAGATCTTTTCAGTTCCAAAGCTCTCTAAGGCTGACAGTGCAAGACAATCGTTTGGCCTTTTTTGATAATGAATGTGATAAGCTGGAGACGGAATCTTATAAACAGGCAATTTCAACTCGTATTACCTGTACTGTAGTTGAAATTTGAGGTGTTCATCTTCCTCTTTTGTCAAACCACGAGCAATAGTACCCTTAATCGGCTTTGCTTCTAAAATGCCATTTCCATCCAGCTGCAGGAACCTCTCTGGTGAAGAACAGCAGATGCACAGGTTTTCCTTAGAAAAATTAAGCCAGGCTGCATATGGTGCTGGATTGTTTTCCCTAAGCTTAAGATAAAGCCCCAGGTAATCTATTTGCCCAATTTTCTTTCTCATTTGAGTAGTAAGACATAATTCATAACTTTCTCCATCTTTAATTAATTTAAGACACTTCTCAACATCTTTCATGTATTGTTCTCTAGATTTCTCAGCAACAAAACCTGCTTCAGATGGGGAATGCATCACAGTCTGCACACGATCCACCTTGCATTTTTTTGCAGCAGAAGCTTTCAGGCCTAGAAGTTTTTTCTCTGTATCATCCAACCACTGTGTTGTAGTGGTCTGTCCTTCATGTAAGGTCATAATATATACATCATCATAGTTATGATCGATGACTATAAGATTGTCTGCAAAGAAGAAACAAGCATCTGGAGTTCTTGATTTGTGATGGTTAGATATGCCACATTCGACTTTGAGGTTGTACCTGCATTACAGGAGGGCCCATATTACCTATTGCCAAAAACATGGTGAGATCCATGAAAATTATAAACCAGAAAAATAAACAAAATTACAGAATAACAGAACTTCTCATCTAAGTGTTCGATTTCAACTTTTGACTATATATGATTGACAAATTCTGGATTAGGTTCAGGAATGAAGAAACCAAACCCAACTTTGTTCCCAATAGAAACAGAAGCCTCTTTGTTCCCAACTATATTGAAAAGGTCAAGAAGTTTATCCTATTACGACTCGGCCAAGTTTTCGAACCCTGATCCTTCTGGAGCAATGTCTTACTTGAAGGCCATCCCAACAGGGAACTAAAGAACTATCACTCCCTCCAGATGCCTATGAAACATCTTCTACATCAAGGACATGAAGCAGGAAAAACCTAAATTGGTCATCTACAAGTACACAAAGTGAGCTACGGCTCCACTCTTTTAGGATTTAAGGAAACAAAGAGGATGGAAAATAATGGCAAGAAGAAAAAGAAATAAAAGGACTTAAAGAAAGATAAGAAAAAAAGTATAGGAAACAATAAAATCTCATTAAGATCTTTTAAGAATCTTTTAAGACCCATTATGTGTCCGACATCGTTTAAGTTACAGCTTAGCCTTATAGGTTTATAACCTCTTGGACTCCCTCCTCTTGACATTTTGACAGCTAACATTTAATAGTGAGTTTTACCCAAATGGTTATAACATTGGTAACAGAACAGTTCGTTCCTTGGGGATGGCCCTCGTCCAGGAATTGTGGGCAGTGGCGGACCTAGGAATTGTGGGCATTATTGAATAAAAAAGGGATGATATTGTCCCTAATTCACTTCACTGATAAAAAAAATCCCATTGATTTGTGGGAAGTATCATGATCAAGATCAACTAATAATAAGGCGAGTTTTCATTTTTTCAAAGGAAGGATTAAAAAAGGAAAGTGAAATACATACATAAACAACTACATGACAATCAACAACAAACAAAGCTTAAGCTCGTGAGTTCAAAACCCTAGAACTCTACCAATGAAGATAAGTGCATGACATATGGTTTTGTCTGAAACAGGTATGCACTTGACGATCCCTCAAATGAGCTTAGAGGACTGCGATCCCTAAGCATGCACCCCACTGCCCCAAACTCAAACTCTGAGTATCAGTGAATTTCTTCAAAAACTCTACCACAACCATCTGGAGTATAATGGTCATTTCAATGATCCTCAAAAACAACTTGTTTTTATAAATCCCCTAGAACACATTCTTTTTCTCTAGCCTCCTTGCATTGACTTGATTGAAAACCTGGCATAGTATTGAAGTGCTGAGTATCATTGTGTCCTTTACCTTCTTGTTAACATGGAAGATTGATTCTCCGCTAAACTACAGGATCAAGATGGCGACTACGTGGTATAATGCTTGGAATAATATATTCCTCCACATTATGTTGGTGATAAGCGGCTGAGCCTGAGTAGTAGTCCGGCTCATGATTGGCAGCGGCTTCTCCATAAGCAGCTCCTTGGTGGGCTGCTCTGTTGCGAGAGCTAGAGCTCCTAGTGTATCATGGGTTCAACTGTGATTTCAGCACTGAGGAATTTCACGTGCTGAAACTGCTTCCCACAATGTTGATTACAAGGGTTGCAATATTCACTGTGAGCTGGAGCTGGATTATTTTCTGGATGTTTTTATAAACACACCTTCCCCACCCTAAAACCCTGGGAATAGAAGCAAAATTATCATCCAAGATGATGATATCGGAGCTCTCCTTTGCCACTTGTGTGCCCATTATCCCCATACAAAGTCCTATGTTAGCTTCCTTTAATGCTTGCGAATCATTTGTTCCGCCGCCTGTGACTGCAACCACATGACATTTCTCTTTCAAGCATTGCACCATGAGAAGTTTATCACACGGAGAGGATCTTGCCATCACACGGATTTTTTCAACTTTCTCCAATCTCTCCTCTGGGGTGTAGTTCCTGAATACCTCACCTTCTACTACTGCTTCAGTATCGTTCATGTCTTGGTGGTCAGGCCTCAGTATTCCACATTTAGTGGCTATCTCTCTCGCAGCAAAAACATTATCACCTGTGATCATTGTGACATTCAATCCAGCTTTCTGGCAATCATCCACAGCTTTTCTCACCTCTGGTCTACATGGGTCCTCTATCCCTACCAGTCCTATAAGGGTCAAAACGTCTTCTTTCAGTTCATGCTCTTCCCTGATCTGGAATGCTGTACATGTGCCAAAGCAAGGCGTAGGCTGCTAGCCGCCATATCTTCAATTATTTTCTCAAATATCCTTCTTTCGTTTACCATCCATGTCATTAATTCTCCCAAAAACATCATAGTAGCTAGAACACATTTCTAGTATGATATGTGCTGCTCCCTTCCAGTGCACATGGATAGTACTGTTATCGTCCTTAGTTTAGTACTTCTCCTTATGGAAACCCCACTTCTTTTCTTCTCCGAATTGAAGGCTTCAACAAGGAGAATGGTATAATTCTTCTTCAATTTTTCCATCTCCATGCCAAGTTTTGCCCCAGTGAAGCCCCCGTGAAAGAAGTGCTTTTCAAATGGGCTACCACCGAACTCAGTGATATTAGATACTGGAAGTAAACTCAAAAGCTACCAGTTAATAATTAAGAGCAACTCCTTGTTGGATGAGGTTGAGAACATTTGTAGCAATTGAACAGGAATTAGGATCCTCACCAATAGGGTCTTGGCCAAGCCAAAACTTTGCCACCTTCATCTGGTTGAGATTGAATCGTCAGACGTTATGATGTGATGCTTTTCGTTGTCTTGTCTGACTGAGCTTTTTGTTTATGTGGGGTGATTCAGACAAATAAAAATAATTCAATCAATTGAAAATATCAAATTATGATCGTCAGTATATTGAAGAACTAAAGTCGTACATATACTATTAGCTATATTATCAAATTTATAGGCTTTATACCGATTTATTATTCTATTAACCTAGATATTATTTCATCATATATAGTTTTTATTAATTTGTGTTTTGGATTGATCGTCTAATACAAGTTTGGATCAATAGAATTATTTTTCTTTTAAAGAATATAAAAAATTTAATATCTTATTTATTTATAAATATGTATTAATTTTTATATAATAAAAATAAAAATTACACAAAAGAATAACAAAAAGTTAAAATTAAATGGTGCAGAGTATGGAAACTTTCCATTCCTGTTAAACCCACTCTGCCCCAAGATTTTTTATTTATTTTTATTTATTTATTAAATTTAGTGAGACAGGTATAAGAAATGGTTTAAGATGCAGCGGAGCTTCTTTAAGTCACCACTCACCATTCATTATACTTTGATATATTATTTATGTCCTTCTAACAATTTAGTTTAATATTTTCTTTTACGTTTATTTACGTGACATTACAACGTTATAATATGTTATTCTCAAAAAAAATCGAACCTAATTCCTCACCAAAGGGTGCGAATTTTCTCACCACTGTTCATGGGTGCGAAATTTTTCCAGTTTTGTGTCTATAACTTCGAATGACCATAACTTCTTCATCCGAACTCCGTTTGAGGTGTTCTTGATTTACATGGAAGCGTTGAGTCGAGAATGCAGATATATGCTGTGGAGGGCGAGTGGGGTTCGCAACCTTGCTGAAATTTGAAAGTAGTGAACCCGACCCTGTTCAAACCAGTTTTCTTTTTCTATTTTTGTTTCCCTTGTTTCCTGAGACCATCTAGTTATTTCTGCCGGTCTAATAAGAGAATAAAAGAGTCTGACATGTGAGCATACATGGATAAGTGATACGATATGAATACCTGAACTCAAAATTTTTTCAAAAGAAATGTCCAATGAAACCAAACCAAAATAGGAAACGAAAGCAAAACATGGCACGTTTGATAACCTCGAAACCAAAAATAAAAGAAATCATTGGCGAAGTACTGAGTTTGCAAGCATGCCGTCCCTAGGCCCTTCATATTGCCTGGGGGCCGTGGTGAGTTGTTGTCTTCCCTTCTTTCTTGCTTGCCCCTCCTTTCTTTGTCATCATTTTCTCACCCTCATTCTTGTTACGCTTCTTCTCTGACAAGACTAGGAAGAAGAACCCATTTGATAAACCCAATGAGCAAGTCATTATGAAAATGTGCATAGGGAAGGAGAAACCATTTTATAAGAAACCCAACAAACAGATCATTATGAAAAATAAGAATGTAGAACTCAAAATCCTAACCTGCACTCTTATAATCGAAGGAAAAAAAAGCTGAAGTTTTTCTTCTCTCTTGGATTGATTGCTATAACCTTCCAATTTTTGTTTGATTACTTTCTTCGTCCATATGTTGCTGAAATGTTGGAGGGCTACATGTGAAAGAAATATTAGAATGTTTCAAGTGGAAGCTAGTTTATGTCAGTGTTGATGTTGAAATGTTGAAGTGGAGTTATTAAACTAGTAGAATGTAAAATTTGAAATGGAGTTCTTGGAAGTGCGTTTAATAACATAAATTAAATCATTAAATCGTGTGATGGTTTCCAAAGTCCAAAATATTTCCCCAATTAAGCTACGATATGTGGTTTCCAGCTTTCATCTAGCGATCTCGAGTGCTGAGGCTTCATTAGGCCTTTAGAAGTCTCCAACAAGTTAAATGAGTTCAAGGAATTAAAGCCTATGAGCTGCGGTTTGGCTAGTGGTTTTCTAAATGGATTTGTGTGTGATTTTAAGAGTTATCTTTTTGAATTTCCCAAATACTTCCTAGTACTATGAAACAATATTATAGATCTAGCTTTAGTAGCAATAATGGGCCATTAAATGAAAAGGGATAAGCCCCTTTGAACACATATTCCTTAGAAGAAACCTTCTTGAGCGCTAAACCATTCACGATTTTAACCATAAGACAATAGGAACATGAAACAAAGAAAGGAACCGGGCTTGAGATAACAAAATGTAATAAGATCATAGTACTTCATCTATGGGTTCAAATGGATAGAAAAGCTATAAATAGATCCAAATAAGAATGAAACAATACTCTAGATAACCTAACAAGCATACAAACAAGTTTAGCAATTTCAAATCAACCTCAAGGAACAATAAAGACACTCCTACGACATGTATAAGGATGAACGGGAATATCAAGACAACAAGCATTATATATAACAATATAAAAAATAAAAAAATAGAATAAAATAAAAATGAGATGATACAGAGCATTTAGTGATCAGACCTGAAAAATGTTCTATATCTTTTGCTTTCTTCTCCCTAAAGTGGCTGCCAAAATCCGCTCTCACTCACTCTCTTAGACCCCTCTTTAACTTTTGTTTTAGTTTTTTTTTCTTCTACTCCACCACAACCGATTCCCCCTCCCTCTTTCCTCTCCCTCAACCGATTCCCCCTCCCTCTTTCGCACTGCATGTGGGTCTCCCCTATTCTCTCTCTATAGATGGCCCCCAAAATAGCCCTCCCTTTCTCTTACTTCCTTTAAATGAGTTATAAAAATAATACCTAAATCAGTGGTCCCACGAATCCAAAGATTTCACATGGCAAAGCGTTAGGGTGTACACATACCTTGACTTATCATTTTATGTCAAGCTATCATAATATAATAATTTTCACCGTTTCAAATTTACACATATGTCATGGTTACTTATATATAAATTATATAAGTCATGGTTCTCTATTAAAACAATATACAATGACATATATTACTTAATGTCAACAAAAAATATGTCAATATAGGTCTTTTTTCTTGTAGTGAACCTACACTGCTATCATTTTCTGTGAGCCCATTTGAATTCACTGTGTTCTTCTATAATCAAATCATGGATGGAAATTTGTAAAAAATAAAATATAGAAGGTTATGAATAAAGAATGTCTAACTTATAATTATTTTCCCCCTAATTTGAGACTGATTCCTTTTGAAATTCCACAAAACGTACATTTCCCCTGAGTGTTTACTCTGATCTGATGTGATTCCTTTTGAAATTCAAGGACAGTATTCACCGGGGCACGTGTTTTCAGAATCATTTCTTCATACTCACTCTCAGGATTCGACAAAGCAACAATAGCCATTCCTCCTCCTATCGAAGTTTCACCATCATGTATGACAATTGTTCTTATCACGATGTTGAGATCAAATGTATGGTTGTATGAGAAAAACCCGATGGAGCCAGAGTAGATACCTCTAGAACTATTCTCGATAGCATCAAGGAGTTCCATTGATCTCAATTTCGGGGCTCCTGTCATTGATCCACCCGGAAGGCTGCTCTGACACAATCAACTGGGCTCATCTTTGGCTGCTTTTTCCCCCGGATGGTACTCACCATTGTATGAACTGTTGCATATGACTCCACATCCATAAGACGAGGGACATGAATAGATCCAGACTCACAGACGTGACCAAGGTCATTCCTTAGAAGATCAACAATCCTCAGATTTTCGGCCTGATCTTTTTCACTGTAGAGGAAGAGAGAGAGAAAGAGAGGTGGATTTATAAAACTAGCCAACATCTTAGGCTTTCAAAATTTAAGCCCTTTTGGACCCAAGCATTGTCTTCATTAAATATTTGTGTAGAAAATCTCTAATCATAATAACAAAATTTAAATACATATTCCACCAGCACAAATGAATCATTAATAATAACATTTGCAAGCATATACAGAAACAGAGGACTAAATTGTCTAGTATGATAGAAATAACAAGCCAAAATAACTTTAGAAAAACTAAGCTAAGAAAAGAAAAGAAAATTAATTGATGAGCATTAAATGAATGGCTATTTCCAGTGCTGCAACAATGGCTACAAAGGAGTATAAAAGAATAGCAAAATGGAAAAGAATCAACCATCTGATAAGGCCCTCTTGGTGGTTTACCACTCTTTCCACAAAACACGGCTACTTTAAAAGATGCGACAGATTCAACATATTGTTTACAGGCATTCTGTGTTCCTCACGTCACAGACTTCAAAGATGAACAACCTGATAAATTGCATTACAAGAGAGTATTTTAAGAAAATTCGTTTGTATTTCATTAACTAAATAGCAATTTCAAGAATTTATTATTTCTCAATAACATTTCATGGAGATACAACCAAGCACAGATATAGTTCTTATTTTGCAGAAATAAGAGACAGGCTATATTGTTGGCCACGTTGCATAGCTGTGAGATCTTTTCAGTTCCAAAGATCTCCAAGGCTGACAGTGCAAGACAATCTTTTAGTCTTTTTTGAAAATGAATGTGACAAGCTGGAGACGAATCTTATAAACCAGGCAATTTCAACTCGTATTACCTGTACTGTTCTCTACATCTTTCATGTACTGTTCTGCAGATTTCTCAGCAACAAAACCTGCTTCAGATGGGGAATGCATCACAGGCCACAATCACCTTGAATTTTTTGCAGCAGAAGCTTTCAGGCCCTGAAGTTTTCTCTGTATCAACCAACTTCACTAATATTTGTAGTGGTCTGTCGCCATGTCACGTCGAAGCTAAATCACACAGGTAGTGTTGTGATTCTGCATCAGGTCAGAAGGCTCGAAATATGAAAGACCGCAGGCCTTCATTATGGCCCAGATTGAGTCGATTACCCAAACAGCGCATTCGAAAATGCACAACTTTCTATATCACCAATTCTCATATCCAAGAATTCCATAACAAAAATTATCTAACTTTCCAACATTCATGTATGAATTAACATAAATAACCCCGAAGACAAATATTCATATCATTCTACCAACTCACGAGAACAAATAGTCCAAAATGAACATAAACTCTTCAAACAAGGTCCACTATGGATTCCAAAATCAAATTCCTAATAATAATATGATTATCATCCTTACCAATCTCTCCTTGCCGAATTAAATGTAACTAAAAAGATGTCAATGAAGGGGAGTGAGCTTAAAGCTTAATAAAAAATATTAATACAGTTTCATGAATCAAAATGTTTTCAATCATATAACAAATAGGAGATGTTTTTCATCAAAACTTTCGATTCAAAAATACGCTTGAACATTCAAAATTTTCCTTCAAAACATTCTCAAATCTATTTGAAATCAGTTTCATTTCAAATATAGTCAAACACTTACATGTCAAATTTCGATTCAAACACTTTCATATCAAGTTGAAAATCAAATACATTTGAATATATTTTAACTGTCGACCAGATATCGAATGGTGCGTGTAACCTTGAGACTTTCAAATGGGTGGCTAGACGCCGTTGTTCCTTTTAAGGTGAGGCAATAAGCCTTCTTAATATTAGTGACACCAACCAAAACCCTATAGGTTGGGGTTCAAAATCAATTACATTTGCCACCAAAATGTAAAGGTCAGCTAATATTCCGTTGACAAGAAATTTAGGGTAGTGTCCAGTATTATTAAATTGGCGTGGCCAGCTAGCAGAGTCAATTATTTCATTCAAAATTCGAATCACGATCTCCATATTTTCTTTCATAAACAAAACAAATCTCAAAATACTTTAATGCAAAATCCTTATTTGATTCATGGACAATCAAATGAATAAAACAAATCAAAATTTTCCTCATTCAAACTACATAAAAGACAAATAAATATATTTTTCGAAAAAACTATATAAATAATCGTTACACAAAAACATATAAAATATTTTCTTTTACAAAAGCTATATTAATATCACTTACCTCAAATGAGTACTTTAGAATCTTGAAGAAGCTAATTAGAAGAATTTCGAAGAAATATTTCACTCCAAACATAATAAAGATGAATTATCATCATTAATTATTCACTTAAAATTATAAGTTTGAGAATCCTAGCAATGTTATAATGTTAATATTATTAATCATAATAATATTTTAAACATCCTAACTATTAATAATTTAATTAATTAGTTTCAAAACTTTCATAAAAGTCAAATTCCTTTCAAATATGATTTCAAATATTTATTTATTTTATATTCTTAATTAATTCACCTACTCTACTATAAATAATTATTATTAGTATATTTTATATCATATTATCTCTCAATATTTGTCTTGATCACAATATTATTTAAATAAATTCTCAAATCATAGAAAATATCTACTTGCCAAAAATATATCCTCAATTACTTATAAAATACATGTATTTATAAAACTTTAGCTTCTAAACTTATCATATTTGTTTATTATTATTCTCAAATGATTGATCATCAAATTTTTACCTCTTTTGTTTTGTTTTTTTTTCCAATATCAATCATTACCTAGACTTTAAGTTTTCTAGGCCTATTTTATGAAAGACTTTTGGAACTAATTTCTTTTAATATTAAGTTATATTAGCCATAACAATATGACCCTTTTAGACTTCACAAATAATAATTTTGTCTTTTAAATTGAACAAATAAAAATCATTGATGGTCTCTTTTGACTTTTCAATTTACTTGTCACATATCTATGATTCCTTCCTGCAATTCTCCTCAATTTTTTTCTTATATTATTAATCTCAAAGTATGTGATCCTCTTATATTCTTTTTTGTCTTTTTTTATTTCTGCATTTTTCTATACTCTCTCATAGTATGGGTGTGTCGTATTTTTTTCTTTTTTATGGCTTCAGGCGTATGGTGGTCACTCTGTCTCTTTATTTCGTTTTTTTCGTTTTGTTTTAGTTCTGAAAACGATTGATGCAAGCCTTGTATTAGTATTTTATTTTATTTGCAAAAGGGAAAGTGAAATGCAGAAATATGATTTAACTTTTAGGGTTGATATAAATAGAAAATTAAATATTTATACCAAAAAATTACAGGAAAATAAATAAAGAAAATATCTTACCTTTAAATTACTTGACTTTAGATTTGAGATCCTAGGTTTTTGAGTTCTACGAACAAGAAAACCCTCTTAGGAAAAAGAAACAGAAAATAATATATATATATATATATATATATATATATACTGCTCTTATATATATTCTCTATATATATATATATATATATACTCTCTTTGCTATATATATATATATTTAAATTCACTCTAGTAAAATCTAGAAAAATCTTTACCTTTGAAATTTTTTCTTCAAATCTAACTTATGAGTTCTACGATCGGGAAGTAAATGAGAAAGCGGAGGATCCAATGAATAATAAAATATTTTACTATTTTTTCTATTTGCCTAGGGTTTCATAGGAGAATTACCTTTATGCAATTCTTTTAATTTTTAAAAGAATTTTTTTTACACCCCTTCAAAATTACGAGAGTGCACCATCCTCCCCTCTTAACAAAGTTTAGTCCTCTAAACTTGATATTAGATTAGTGTTGCTAAAATTTGAATATCATTTCTTATCAAATTTTCTAACTCACAAATATCTCTAAAATATTATGGATTTGTCTCATTGGAACTTTACTAACTTGTGATAATAAGCGATAATGGCCTCTTCTTTATCACATCTCATTTTTATAAATACTTTTGATAAGTTTAATCTCCAAAATTGATAAGAATAGGCAATTTGAGCATAGAGATCAAGAACTTATTTACTCAAGGCTAAAACATAAAAGTCATTATGAAGTTAGATGGACTTCAATGAACCATAATACATGAGGAACATATACTTTTCTAATATTTCAAATGGTCTTATGAAACCAAGAATTTTCATTTTTTTCTCCAAATCTCATTGCCATAATAAGCAAACTTTAAGATAATAATCACTAAATTCAAATATAAAATATTGTTTGAAATTATCATCATAACTCTTATGTGTACCTTAATTTTCTTCCAAATTCTCTTCAATCGGGGTTATCCTTTCAGTAGTCAATTGCACAAGTTCACGTGTTAATTTTTTTTTCTCTAATATGATCATAACACATAGGGGATCATAAACTTCTACGAAAAACCTCTTTGAAAGTATCATCTCATTGCTAACTTAACACTATTATACAAGAAAATTTAACCAAAGCTAAGAACTCATTCTGATTACTTTTCAAGTCCAAAATAATATCTCTCAACAAATATTTCCAACTTTAATTACTTTCCCAATTAGTCATTAGCCTAAGTATGAAAGCCATACAAAAACTCAACTTAGTACTTACATTTTTTTTGGCAAAGTCAAAATCTAGTAAAATAAGAATTCTTATTACATATAAATAGAACATCTCATACATTCTCAAAATCTCCTTAATACCGAAAAGCTAATTCCGATATAAATTATTAGACTTTATCCATAAACAAAAAGCCTTCACGACATTATCATCAACTAAAGTTCTTAGTAACCTATCACAAAGTCTATAGTAATAAGTTTCCACACTCATTTAGAAATACAAAGTAGTTACCAAGCTCTATAGTTGATTGCAAACTTTCCATGTACAAACCATATAAACAAAAATACATATCATATAATATCCTACTTTATATTTGACCTCCAAAATTCTTCCGTCTTTATACTATTAAACCTTTTAGGGTGGATCATAAGCCTAACACAATAAATCGCCTTCAGAATTCGTCTCTTTACTCTTTAGGTCTCCATTTAAAATAAAACATCAAGTCCAGTCCAAATCAAGATCTCATTATCTAATTAAACAAGTCGATCTTATAATCTTTCTAACATATTCCATGAGTTCAACTAATTGCAAATCATTCTTTATAAGGTCTTAATTCTCCCAACAAGTTTGGTTGCACTAAGATGCTCAACATAAGAACTCTAAAATCCAAAGGTATGACATAGACTTGCAAACAACTCAAATCATATAATAATCATTTGTAACAACTCTAATAAATTCCAATGAATCAATTAATTTCCTACTTAAGGCATCAACCATAAGATTCTTATTACTTTATTAGTAGTGG
Organism: Tetrastigma voinierianum; assembly: GCA_016808115.1. NCBI lineage: Eukaryota > Viridiplantae > Streptophyta > Magnoliopsida > Vitales > Vitaceae > Tetrastigma > Tetrastigma voinierianum. The sequence continues at coordinate 63,805 of JAEQBH010009010.1, forward strand.
ATAATATTGTCATAATCCTTCAGTAATTGTATTAATATTCTCTAGTTCTTGTTTAGAAATATTTTAAGAAAACAAGACTTCAAATTTTCATAATCTATGCACCATCTCATAAATTTCACCAAAAGGCTCCAAATCTTAAGTGAAAAAATCTCTTTACTTAACTTCAAATCATAATGAGGTAGTTTCCATCTTAAGATTTCAAAAGTCTAAAAGCATAGATCATGATTTTTTCATGTTGCATAAGGAAAACAACCTAAATTCTAATGGAAGACTTCATTGTGGAAAACAAATCATTTTAAACCTAATGAAATAATCAAAGTACTAGTACTAATTTGCTTTTCCACTCTAGGAAGCTATTCTCATGATAAGTTAAACTAGTCAAACTTAACTCCTTCTTATGTTACCACGAAAGATAGGATGATCTTAGGATTATAATAATTATTTAGTAATTAGTAAATCCCAGGAATTTTAAACTTACAACTAACAATATTAGATCCATTCAAATTTCAAATTGTTTTTCATCAATCACACCACATTGGCCAAAGAAGTCTTGGCAATCTTTCACAAACAAAGAATCACTTTGCAAAAGCTAAACTTATACTTGATAATTTATCTACATGGTTCTCCTTGAACTAAGCTTCGGAGTTAACTAAGAATATGGAAAGTCATCATTTTTCCAAAAACAATAAGCAAATATATAGATAGTGTAAGTACCATGGGTTTTAAACCCACTACCCAATGGGCCCAAGGCTTGGCTCGCTCAACTTAATGGGCTGAGGCTGGGCGCAGCAATCCTGGGCCGCCTAGCCCACAATGCAGACGGTCAGCCACATTTCATATTAAAACTAATAGGTATTACCTAGACGGGAAATTCGGAGGCTCGTCTATGAAAAGTCAGGTGTCTCGAAGCCAACCTCAGGCGAGCTTGTCACAGAGTTCCAAATCCCCAGTAGGTGTCCTCTTGTAGCAAGTTAGCTATAGACCGAATGGATAAAGGCGGAAATCTGTGAGTGATGACCCATAGTACCTAGTTTCCAATGGCCCAAATTCGGCGTGTCCGTTGTCAACGTCTTAGGAAAATCTCGTCTCCTTATACCTTGAGACTCATACACAGTAAAAATGGCCACTTTGGCCCATACACCAATATATTGAAACAAGCGCTATATTCCAATAGTTCAAGAGTTATACATTACTCTAATACAAATACATATTAAAATTTACAATTCTAATACATATTATCCCAAAACATCAAAGCCCTGACCGGTTTTCTTCAAAATGTCGACCTCTAAAGCGAGTCTCATCATATCGACGCTCCACGTACGAAATAATATTCCCTCGGCGAGGAGTGAGCTATTGCCCGATGGTGGAATTACCTAAATGGGTTACTCCTGCCTAAGTGCATATGCAATGATCAATTTAAGCACGCTCAAGTAAATTCGTGATCCTACTTGAATGTCTAAATGTCGATCCCATGTCTCAGTTCTCATCGACTCCCTCACACTTACTGGCATGTGTATGAAACGCATTTTCAAAACAAAGCATTGTTGCCGAATACTGCAATTTCGGTAAAAATATGGGACTACTCTTCGAGGTGAATGTGTTGGAGAACTTTGGCTTGATCCTTGAGTCCTCACATCCGAAATGATATGTTGGACCGTCTCCCAACCCCATTCTCCGGAAAATCATCCTGTGAAATTCCTTTCGCAATCATGTTCGTTTTTCTTTCAATTTTCATGTCATGCACTCATACCTAATTTCTAGGTTACCCCGGTGCATATGAAATGCAATATGCCATTTCAACACATTCATGCTAATATATTCACATGCATATATATATTAACATATTTAAATCACATACAACATGTTATGCAAATTCAACGCCAATTTACGATATATCAATTATGCATATATTCTCAAGTTTGCCTCACCACATATTTATTCAATTTTGGTCAATAACTAACCCAAATTATCTCATGTGACCAATCACAATTCCATTTCTATGGCTACACACATAATTATGTTTTATATAATTATAGTTTCTTGCCTAACACATTAGTTCGTACATTAACCTGTTAATTTCCTGGCCTCGCCATTCAATTCAACAATTTCATGCACACAACACATGGACGTTTTTGGTCCAATTCACACAAACCAGGGACTGTTTTAACAGTCCCAAAATAGAAAACAGTGGAGCTCTGTGGTGGGTAGCCCACTCGCCTTTGTCGGTTCCACTTTGTGGAACCCGATTCCATGACATTTCGGCCTCATACACCAAAACGCAATTTATTGTATAAATTGGCAAACAATCACCAAAACAGTCCTAAAGCGGTTCAAGCGGGTTCAACCCTTTCCAACATTGGTCCCAAGTTTTTGGGGCCAGAGTCAACGACCACTCAGCGGCCCCAAATCAACTCAACCATTAACAAAACACTTAAACAAGGTTTAAAGCAAGTAGGGTAAACCCCCTACCTCACGGAGTTTGTCGAAACTCCCCGAAACCGGTGCCTACGTGTAGTCCTCGATGTGTAGAACCACTTTGCTTCTTGGCTCGAAGAAATCCGACGGTCCGATCGGCCGTAATCCTAGAGAGAAGTTGCACACTCTCTCACTAAAAACCCCAAAACCTAAGCTCACTGCATCTCTGTCCCTACTACACGTCTCCTGCCCAATTTGGAGAAGAAGCTCTCCTTTTTGTCTCTCACTTTGCCACATGTCACCTTATGATTGGTTGAGAGGATTTCTTATCCATATTGACCACCTTGACTTTTCTATCGATGGCATCATGTGTCAGCGTCAGGCCCCACCTTGAGCTCAAGTTGAATGAATCTGATGCTTGACACGTGGCACACTGTGTGCCACTCAAAATGAGTCAAGTGTCTCGCCCGACGCTTGTTTCCTCAAAAAACGTGCAAATTAAATTTGTCTCGGTGTGAAGTCGGCGGTAGTAGCCGATTCGAGGCGATTCCAGCGGTGAACTCCGTTTAGATCATCGAGATGCAAAATTCTGAATTTTGCAAAATTACTATTTTGCCATTTTTCGAGAAATTAGATTTTCTCGGGGTTTCACACCAAATCCCTTATTTCTCGGAAGGTTAATCCTTGATAAGGAAGAGTTAGTCTTTGATAAGGGGCTTTGTTCTAAAAAGGAGATTCTTTTGAGAAGAAAGAGGGGAGAGATTCATGAACCACTTTCTATAAATTAGGAGGACTCCCATGATGAAAGGTATGCACTCCCCACTGTCCGAACTCCCTTCTTCTTCATCTTTGTGTTTTTGCTTACTTAATCATCGGAGAGGTAGCCAGCCCACCATCGCTGGATCGCCTTTTTTTGCAGGTCCACATTGGCTGCTAATGCCCCGGAGGCCAGAAGATCTAGGTTTCAACAATTGGCGTCGTGCGTGAGGGTCAGATAAGAAATTCATTTCACGAGGCTCGAGCTTGAAACTAGCGGTTGTCAAGTAACCCTTCTTCATCACTTGGAGCTCTGTCGATCCCCTACTCCATGTCTAGTTCGCTCGAGGAAGTCGCGATGACGAGTATTCCGATGAACTAATCGCAAGAAGATCAATTCCTCCATTGGTGTCATGACATGAAGAGAAAGCGAAGACGAGCACAAGGCGGATGAAGAGTTGTAGGATCGGAGGCGGGCGCTTGCGGCGTGGGAATGATCGATTGAAGCCCATATTGAAAAAGTCGTGATCTTGAAAGGACCGGGCGGATAAGCGTAGCGATGTGCAAGCCGATCTCTGCCGATAAAGGGGAAGGGCCACGTTCTCTCGGCGATGACGACACTTGATGGATGATGAATTGTCTTGGTAAACCACATCGCCGAATCGTCATCAAAGAATGCTTGGGAAAGCACAAGGACTGATCTGAAAGATTTGCCTCACCTTACTTTCGGTGATGTTGAGTGGTGTATCTACATGAGGCAAGAGAAGCGAGAAAGGCCGATGCTCGACGGTCGAGCCTTGGGGAACCCACCAGTGTTTCCCTCAGGCACGTTGCCACCAATGCCGCCCGTGCAGCCTGCCTTTGGTACAACTCCAACGTTTTACATACCCTCGACGACCCTAATTCAGAGACTCGATGACATACTCTGCCCTTTAAGACGGCCATCCTTGATTCTGGCGCCCGCGGTGTTTGCTATTCGGCTTTCACCACGTTCAATAGCTCGGTTAGTCCCTCGACCATATGCTTCGTATAACCCGGGGCAATGACTCACGAATGCCTAATAACGTGGTATTGTGCAGAAATATTTCGAAGACAATTTAGAGGTGCAGATGTTAGCTTAGTTTCCGAAGCCGCGTTATTCAATAAATTAATTGTACGAACTATGGGCCGCATTCATATCACAGTATCTTTGCTCGGTGCGATGAAAGAGAAACATCAGCTCCTTACAAACCATTCTCAAATAGGAAGAAGAATCAATATGTGACTTCATAAAAATTTGATGACACGTCGAACAAATAAAATTAAATTATACGCATGGCATTAATCCTCAACTTTAGGAGAAGCTTTGCGCCATCTACTCCTTTCTTCTAGTCACCATCCTTATACCCGCCAGCAATGATGGAAGAATTATATAGACGGGCTAATAGGTATTCAATCCTGGATGATTATATCCATGTAACGACCAATTGTCATGATTCTGACAGTAGGCCGAGGAAATAAATAAGATGCAGGAAGCAGTCCTCCAAATCCAAGGAGGGTCAGAACAGAGACCGGAAGCAATCCCATGACTAATCACAAAGGAAGAGAGAACCCCCATAATTCACCCCTCTAAACGTATCTTATGAGAGGCTATTGCTAATCATTCGCGACTTGCTGGAGTTTAAATGGCATGCCCCGATCCAGACGGATCCTTCCCAAAGAAACAGATCCTTATGGTGTGACTATCAAAGAGATCATGGGCATAAGACCGACAGGTGCTAAAGTCTAAAGTTCCTGGTGGAAAAGTTTATCAAAGCGAGGCACCTCAAGGAGATATGTCGGGGAAAATTAACGAAGTAGGAACAGGCAAGATGCGGTGCCAATGTGGTAGCCGCGATGCTTGATCGGAATCTAGACCATCCATAAACTATATATTAGGCGGTCCGTCTGACGAGCAGTATAAATCAAAGTGCCAATAGAAGAAACTCTTGAGAGTAGCCACGATTAAACGGGGTGAAGCGCCATCCACGAGGGTAGCAATGCAAAAGCGAGCGATAGATGGCCCCATATCCTTTCCTTCGGTCAACCCGAATAGGGTCATTGTGCCCCACTACGAAGTGCTAGTGGTCACTCTTTGTATTAATGGTTTTGGTGTACACAAAGTCTTGGTGGACTACTTGAGTGACATATTTGTCGCTACTAGCCTTGATGTGTGGCTCATCATATATGCAGTGTTGCCCGGCTACGAGTGCTAGTGCTCCCATAACGTGTCGTTTTGTTGTACACAAAGATGTGGTGGACTACAAGCGAGTGTGACATATTTATTACAACTACTAGCCTTCGAATGAGATGAAGCTTTCTATACGTATATCTTGAATTTCGATGGTCAGTCTCTACGGCTTCAGGGGCAACTAGTGTAACATTAGGGGATGTCGCACTCCCTGTAACAGTAAAATCAATCACTCATCAAATTTTGTTCTCAGTTGTCGAAGATTCAGGGCCTCACAACACCATAGTGGGGCGGACTTGGCTGCACTCGATGAAAGCTATCCCCTCGAGTTACCGTGAAACGATTACAAATTATTTGACTAATCTTTGACCGGGTTGACGCACAAGTGATTAGCTTCTTTGCATGAGTGTTGTCTATGCAGGTATAGAAGGGGCGAACAATTATGAGAATCCTCCCCTCGAAGATCACACCCCTGCATAGAAATCATAGGTTGTAGCCCAAATCAGGGCGAAAGAGAGGGACCCATTGGCTGTGGATCCCTTGAAAATAGTAGTGTTGGACAGGCCAAAGAAGTTTGCATACGTCGGTCACCTCTCTATCCAATAAAAGAAGAGCGGGTATAAGGCGTGCTATTAAAAAACCTGGACATGTTAAGCCTAGAGTTACTCATATGGTCGAGAATCGACTGATATTGGCCTCTGCAAACTGAATATCGTCCACACGGCCAAGCCCTTAAGACAGAAAATGAGACGTTTCCACCCGGACCGCCATCAGATTATTCAAACATGAGTAGAAAACCTTCTGAAAGCAGGTTTCATCAAGGAAATAAAGTACCCGAATGGCTCGCTAAATTGGTGGTGGTTCTAAAGAAAAGCGGTAAGTGGAGAGTATGTGTAGACTACACGGACCTCAACGAAACATGCCCGAAGGATAGCTTCCCCCTGCCATGTATAGACCAGATTGTTGATGCCTCAGTCGGGCACGAGATATTGTCATTTCTGGACGCCTTCTCTAGATACCCACCCAGTTCCGATGCACACTTTGATATAGAAAAAAACGGCCTTCATTACGAGTGGGTTATCTTGTACAATGTAATGCCTTTTGGTTTGAAAAGCTTATTGGGCGACTTATCAAAGGCTGTAACTAAGATATTTCGGCGGATTGATAGAGCAAGACCATGGAGAATTCGATATGCTAAATCAAGTCGAAAAGATACCTGTCTGTGAAGCATCTCTGAGAAACCTTTTGAAATTTATTACAGAGCACGACATGAAACTAAACCCCTATGAAATGTGCAATCGAAGTCGGTTCGGGCTAGTTTTGGGCTTTGTGAGCTGAGTAATAGAGGCCAATCCCATCAAGCTTAAGGTAATGGACTCTCAGCTCTACCACCCGAAGGGAGTGCAGCAATGGTAGGCGCAGCGCTCTTGGGTGATTTATATCTCGTTCTACGGGCCAGGATGAGACGATTTTCACGACCACAAAGGGATCCAAAATGGACAGTGGAATGAGAATGAGGAATGAGGAATGTGACCGGGCTTTCACTGGCAATCAAATAGTACCTCGCCCGAACCACCAATCTGATTAACCCCGAGACGGGAGACACTTTATCTTTACTGCTTGGTGTGAAGTCTCGATAAAAAGCAACTTTAATTCAAAAGGATCACGAGAGCAAAAAAAAAAAGGGCCAATATTCTTAGTAGCAAATCCTTGTAGAAGCGGCTTCGATATACCTATCTAGAAAAGCGACATTACTACGTGGTGGCTGAAAGCTTCACCCCTACTTTGACGCACTCTATCGTCGTCTGCGTGATCTTCCTCCGCAACTACGCTACAAGCCTAACTTTTTGTGAGGGGGGATGGCCCGTGGCCGAACATTAAGTGAGTTCGGTATTTAGTATAAGCCCTGCTTGGCATTGAAGGGGGGGCAGGTATTGGCAGATATTCTAGCATAACTACCCTAGCTTGATGTGGTCTAGGATAACGTTGGTTAGTGGATCCTTAATGTGGACAGAGCCTCTCGCCAAAAGGGAGCTAGGGTCGACTTGCAACTAAAAGCCCCGACTGGGGAAAGTGTGGAGGATGCCATATGACTAGACTTCCCCGCGTCCAATAATGAGACTGAGTATGAAAGCGATCTAGCCGGGATCAGTCGCTCAATCAATTTCATCATAAGAACTCCTCATACGCAGCGACTCTCAATTGGTAGTAAGACAGGTAAACGGAGAATACGAAATGCGAGACAAGCGTATGGCCAGGTATATGGGCCTGGTCAAGAAACGACTAGGGAATTTTACGGCTTAAAAACTTGAGCATATCCCAAAGGACTCAGTAGAGGTAGGCAGCTTTGGAAGTAGTAGGCGCATCCATCGATAAAAAGAAATTGTATTCCTCCCAATCTACTACCAATTGACATCATCTATTACAATGGATGGAGTAAGTCAGATAGATGAATCGGGCTCTTCCTAGTTGGCTCCTATATTGCATTATCTGAGCTTGGGAGCGCGAATAACACTCTTAGAAGCCCCTTGAGTCGAGGAGTCAGTGGCGTAATTTTCCTTGGTAAATGGGCAATTGTACAAACGGTCTTTGGACGGTCTGTATCTTAAGTGTCTCACCACTTAGTAGGGGAAATATATACTAGTTGAACTTCATGAGGGAGTATGTGGCAACCATTCGGGCGACAGAACTTTAGCTCACAGGGCCTATACATAAGGGTATTATTGGCCAACCATGTCAAGAAGTGCAGCTGGCGCCCAGCGGCAAGCTCTGCTGAGGGTGCCAACTGAGAGATCTAGCCAACATTACAAGGCCTTGGCGCTGCTCGATGGGAATTGATATAGTTGGACCATTACCTGCCGTGGCTTCGAAAAAGTTGTTGTTAGTTGACAGGCTACTTTAGAAAACGGATAGAAGATAGCCGGCTTCCATCAAAACGAGGCGTCGCGATTTTTGTGGAAGAATATTGTCTATCGGTTCGAAATACCTCAATCGATCATAACGGATCATGGACCACATTTTGACAACAAAGTATACAAAAACTTCTGTCATGAGTTGAAAATAAAAAACTTGTACTCAACATCGCGGTACTCGCAGAGCAATAGCCAGGCGGAAGCATCCAACAAGATTCTCTTAACGACTTTGAAAAAAAGTCTACATTCGACTAGGGTAAAATGGGTGGACGAGTTATCTGGAGTCCTTTGGGCCTACTCCACACGACAACTAGCGAAAGTCGAATGAGTTAACCATTACCTCACATGGTATCGAGGCCATTATTCCTACATGAATCGGGATGCCCATTATTCCTACATATAGCATCTTACCAACAAAGGATGTCAAACTTATACAACAAGGGTATAAATACGTGTGCATTCCGAGCCGGGGATCTAGTCTTGAGAAAAGCCTTTGAAAACACGGCTGCAGGTGTTTGGAAAATTCGACCAATTGGGAGGGCATCACAGTGATTGTAAGAGTAAAGGCCGGCTGGGTTATGCGCATAAAATAAAATAGGCGAGCACGGTGCGAATGTGGAATCTCTTTGTGCACCTTAAAAGGTATTATCAGTAAAATTTTCTTTAAGGGGGTTATCAATAAAATTTCCTTTAAAATATTTTCTTTCGATCTTTGGCATATTACCAATCAGGAGTTCTTTAAAGGCGTTATTTGCTTCAATTTTTGGAGTAACCCCTATTTCAAAAGACCATGCTCGTGGCTCTAAGCTTGATGACACTTTCATAAGACTAGACTTGTGGCTATAAGCCTGATGGCAGTTTTAGAGAGGTAGCCTTGTGGCTCTCTGAAGGAATTAACTATCTTAGCTGATATTCGTAAAAAGGACGAGAAATAATAAAAGTTTAGTGCATAAGAGTACCGGAAAGTATGTTTCATTAAAATAAGCCAATTAGCGTCTGTGATTACAAAAAACTATGTTCTGGTAGCCAAACGAGGCCCATTAAAAAAAATTTCAAAAAGAAAGAAAAAATATGAGGGATTGGAATCAACTCTGGTCTCCGGCGGAAGCATTCCCCTCAAGGTCCTTGGCCACCTCGCCGGGGTACGCCTCGTCTGTTGTGTCCCCAGTAGTTGCTGGGACTAGGGGGCACTTAGGGCTCACAAAGAACTCAGGTGGCAACGGGTTGGAGGAGTTAGGCATTCCATCGGGAACCTCTGGTTGGTCTCCATAGATATTGTGTTTGAAAACACAACATCCGTAGCCGTAGGCAAAAATAACCTCCAAGGCCTTCTGATAATCCTCATCCATGACCTCCTTGTCTTTGACGGCTTGGGAGTGGATAGAGATGCGATCATAATGCCAATCTCGGCGGGAGAGGCGTCGCTCGGCCTCTAGGTGGGCCGTACCGACCTCGACCTTATGCACGGCTCCTTCGCGCCACCTAGCTTCCTCCACGGCCGCTAGCATCCGGACCCTAGCTAGTCACCACTTAGCCTTTGTCTTTTCGCCGCGAGATACGACATCATGGCAGAGCTTCCTCCTTAGCCTCGTCTCTCTTTTTCTCGCACTGCGGTCTTCTCTGTACCTTGGCCTTTCATTCCCGGTTCTAGACTAGGACTTAGCCTTGCTCAGAGATTCTTCTAGGGCCCGATGCTTGGAATTGGCAGACTCAGCTTAGAGCGTAGCTTCTTGGAGTCCTCCAGCCTAGCCTAAAGCTCCCTATGCTGGCAAGCCATGTTTCGAACTACAGTGACGGCCTGTTACAAAAAAAAAGATTAGGAGGAAATAACAACACAAAACATGTGCAAAAAAAGTCGGGCCATACTAACTCGGCCATCTCATTGAAGTCGTGGTACATGAATCATACATCAGATCTTAATTTTTACCGATAGGACCTTATCCAAGTAGTATTTGGGGAAGAGGGATGGTGCTCCTCAAACGAGCCACCCGCCCAGGGACATATAGAAGGCGAGGGGGTAGAGATCGTGCATGTGCGCGACCAAACAATCCCTCTTGTCGAAAGGGTTGCATTTTCGACAAAGCAACGAGCGGCTTCTTGATCGGTGTCGACATCGTGACGAATGACTCCACTCGGCGGCTGACATATGGCAGGATCGGCTTGTCGGGTGTGGCGCTGTCCTGCAGACCGGAAAGTGAGACTATGCCGGCGGCGGGGAGGCAGGCCACCGTTTCTTCGAAGGGCCTCGTTTGTAACCTTGTTGTCAAGGGGAGGTTCTCCGGCCAGAGCCCCATCCTCGTGCGTGTAAGCCTCTGGGAAGTATGCCCAGCGTCACCCTCAGCGGGTGGGACAACTAGGAGCTCGCTACAGAATCCACAATCATTTGTCGAATCATCACGAGACCCCCTCAATCGGACCATTGTTTAGAGCGTTTGCCGGCCCGGACCTTCCCGAGTCGGGGGTATTCTCCTCTGAGACGCTAATGACTCATTTGTCTTGTCTGGCACAGCAGTCTAGCGGTTTGAACATCTCGGCCTCCTTTCTTGACAAACTACGTAGCTTTTGGATCCGTCCGATCAAAAAACCCCTCCTAACCCTTTCAGAGCAACCTTATCTTGTCAGATTTTTGTTTTTCTTCTTCTTCGCGCTGAAGTGATTGTAGAATCGCGACCAAAGGTAGCGGGCGAGCTTGGGATCTTGCGCCCAGACGGTAGGCGATCCGGCCGAACAAGAGTTACGATGGAATTCGCGCGCGAAGGCTCCGATATCGGCTTGAGATCGTGAGGGCCGATGCTGCGCCCGCTAAGCTCGGCGAGCGGTAAACGAGGGGAAGAATGGGCGCTATGGCGCGGAAAGGACTAGCCACTGCTCACGCGGTTCACCGAGAAGGAGCTCGTGGTTACGCTCCCTCTCTATGATCTCAAGCAACCAGCTGATACGGTCTAGTCTTGCCTTCTCCACTTAGTTAACCAAAAGACCTCACTTGTGCCTGCCTACTAGTAAAAAAAAAAGACGTATGTCAATAGGGAAGGGTGTCTAGACAAATATGAGCTACATCAAAACTAAAATAGACCTGGGAATGAGGAGCGAGTTACCATATCAAAAGAAGCCTTGGAGAGCCAGCGTGTTCGATAATCTTGAGCTGGCAAGAGACAACCTTTGCGCCTCCATTTTGGGAAGTGGGGGCCAGGTACAAAATTGCGATCGGGGGCAGATGGGTTGACATGAACAAGTGGCCCCGATCCCAACTTCAAAGTAGCAAATGAAGCATATTTCCTGTGAGATGTCGATTTGGTAGAGAGAGTTCAACCTGCTACTGACCCATTGGGAATCAGCATTCGGATATGACTATGCAGGAAGTACAGTAAAGTGAAAAAAGCGCCGTCAACGGCCGGGATGAGGGAAACGAGGCTACGATAGCGCTCGGTTGAAGTAGGCCCGGGTTATCTGCCTCCCCTATAGTTAAGGTAGCCGGGCCATCTGACATCTCTAGACCGATTTCGTGGGGGCGGTTCTGACCTCGATTCTCCCTCTGAACATAACAACAACTAAGCCCGATTCTGGTATGCGTCTCCCAGTGCCCTCAGGCGCCCGATAATGCCTCGCTATTGGAAACACTCTTGGTAACCTCTTGACGCATTCTATGAGCAAAAAAAAAAAAAAAAACAAACAAAACAAAGGCAGGAAGAATTCGCTTGAGAAGGTGGAAACTTGAAACCCTAAAAATATGAAGGGAGATCTCCCTGGAGGTTTTACATCCCTTTAGTGACAAAACCTAGGAAAACATGTAACGAAAACCTTCGCATAACCTAACGAGATGCCCCCAACCACAAAAACACTCAAATAAACCAATGATAAAAAGAAGGTTTGAAATGCAAACACTCACCAGAAAATCGACGGTCGTCGAAGAGCCAAGAGTCTCCGCTAGCTCCTTTGAAAGGAAAGTTCGCGGGAGCGCAAAAAAGGCAAAATAGCAGGAATTAGAAAACTCAGAGAAAATGATAACAAAACTGTTATCGCAACCCATACCCCTATTTGTAGGAGTAAGGTGTCGACAGGCGCATTAAATGCGCCATATATATTCTGGGAAGCATACGTTTCCCACTCTCTTTAAACCCACGAGAGCGTCGCCTCCTTACATTTAACTCTCCACATTAAATATTTAAATACTGTAGTATTTTCCCTAACTGGAAAAGCACAAAATTCCAGCCAGGAAAAATGGGGGCATTGTAAGTACCATGGGTTTTAAACCCATTACCCAATGGGCCCAGGGCCCGGTCGACTGGAATCCTTGTGGTAGCGACCTTGATGAAGCGGTCGAGCCCACCTTCCATATTAAAACTAGTAGGCACTACCTAGGCGGGAAATACGGAGGCCCATCTATGAAAGTTAGGGCGTCCTACTAAAGGCCAACCTTGAGGCGGCCCGTCTAAGACCCAGTGATCGGTCATCCTTACCTTATGTGATTCTCGCATCGGACGAATGGATAAAGGCGAGAAATAAGCAAAAGGTATTTACCCACGAATTTCCAAGTTTCCAAATCTCTTACTTCTCGGAAGGTTAATCCTTAATAAGGAAGAGTTAGTCTTTGATAAGGAAAAAGAGATTTTGTTCCTAAAGAAAAGGAGATTCTTTCCGAAGAAAGAGGGGGAGGGATTTGTGAACCACTTTTTATAATTAGGAGGACTCCCATGATGAAAGGTATGCACTCCCCACTGTGCGAACTTCCTTCTTCTTCCTCTTTGTGTTTTTGTTGACTTAATCATCGGAGAGGCAATCGGCCCACCGTCGTCGGATCGCCCTTTTTTGCAGGTCCATTGCGCCACTAATGCCCCGGAGGCTAGACGATCTAGGTCACAACAACTAGAAGTTAATTAACTCATCCTCAAAAGTACATAAAATCCTAAAGGTCGAGGACTACTAAGTCAACTCACATATTCTTATTACTAACCATCATATGACAGCTTCCAAACCACCACATATTGTCCATAATGACATGCTCCACATAAGTGGAAAAAATCAAACCATAAACCATGTTGGTAGAGGTATATCCACTAAACCCATGAAACCATACAACAAAGAAGAGCAATGAACATTTAATCACGAAAGAAACCAATTAGCCAACTTAGACTTGTAAAGAATGCTAAGAATGCACAAACGAAGATGAACTATCAACTAACACGTCACTCAACTATCCTCATTGACAAACATAAACAAGTTCTCATCAATATCATAAACCTATAGCTCTGATACCACTCTATCACACCCCGAAACTCATCTTAGGGGCATGAGTGTCAATTCACATCTCAAGCCCAGGCCGCAGTGTGAAAAGACATAAACCTTCATATGCTTGGATTGGAGTCGATTACCAAACACTTGTTCGAATGTCATAACTTTTATATGCTAATTCTCATATCCAAAATTCCATATTAACAAAAATCAACGTTCATGTATGAATTAACATAAATGACCCAAGACAAATATTCATATTCTTCTAACTAACTTTGAGAACAAATAATAAAAAATGAACATAAACTCCTCAACTAAACAAGGTCCACAATGGATTCCAAAATCAAATTCCTAATAATGATATGATTCTCATCATAACCAGGGATTAAAAAATTGCGAAATATCGACGATATATCATCGATATTTCGGGTGTCCAACCATCCCGACACTATTTTTGCAAATTAAAATCGTTTATTGGAAAAATCGAAAAAATATCGGTCAATATCGGCGTCATATCGCCAATATATCGATATTTTACCGATATATCCGACACAAAATGCAGGTTTGTAAAAAATTAAAAAAAAACAAAAATTCAAAGCGCACGTGTATCGATATATGCGACGGAGTTGAAAATTTTGGTTTTTTACAATTTTAATCCGACAGTTTGTGGTTTTGGGACATGTGGAAGGCTGAGATTTTGTCTCATAAATTCAAAATTTTCAGCGGTAGTAAACGATCGGCGGCGAGAATTCAATCAGGTGTTGGTCCCAGCGCGGTTCAATCCCTTTGATTCCAACGACTATATTTTTTATCTGATGGTGGATTTTGAATCTTTGACTTGATCTAACAGCCATAATTGATTTATAACAACTAGATCAAGATCTAACGGTCATATTTGATCCAAAATCAAATGCAACGACCAGAATTCATTTTTAAAGGGTTTTTGACCAAAAAACGGCTAGTTTGACTTCGAAAAATCTATAAATAGCCATAAAATCACTTGTTTTCATATCAAACTCATCCATTCTCTCTCAAACAATTCTTCATTTTTTGCAAAGTCTTGGAGAATAATTGTAAAACCCGAGAAAATTCTAATTTCCTGAAAAATGGCAAAATGGTAATTTCGGTCAAAATCCGGAATTTTTCTAGATCTCGGATGATGAAACGGACTTCACTGTTGGAATCGTCTCGCAAAATCTAGCTACCACATCGAATTCTGAGACAGTCGGAATTTCACGTCTTTCGACACACCGAGTGTCGGGTGCCGTATGACAACTTGTGAGAGGCATGTGATGTGACAGAGTGGCCTCTTAAATCTTTCTTGTGTGACCAGCGTATTTGCGTGATTAGTGAGAGGATAAGAGATAAATGGCTTAGATTAAGCCATGTGTCAAAAAGCCCTTAAAGTCAAACTAAAGGAAAAAAAGGGAATTAAAGAAAAGAAAAAAAGAAAAGACATCATCTTCTCCATTTTGCTTGGTACGTGCAGTGAGGGGAGAAAATAGAATTTAGAGAGAGAAAGTCCAACTTCTCTCTAGATTTCTGGCTTTCGGACCGTCGGTTCTCGTCGGAGCATGAGGAGAAGTTGATCTACACTGCAAGGGCAAAGCGTGGACACCGATTTTGTGGAGTTTCGATAACTCCGGGAGGTAGGGGTCTTCTCCTACTTGATTTGTTCTTTGGTTAAGAGCCATTTTAATGGATGGGAATTTGTTAAGGCACGGATGGCTAGTGTTTTTAGTTCAATCGATTTGGGCCAGTGAGAAAATCCACTAGTAGTAATTAGGTGAGCAGTTTTGAGACCTAGGGTTTCACTGTTCACGTGATCTTGTGTGTGGTTTGTGTTGCTTGGGCGGTTCAAAATGAATTGCTTAAATTGTTTATTAGCCCATGTGAGCTAATTTTGGTGTTATTGCTATGAATTGAATAACATGTGGTTAGTATGTGAATTTTGTTAATATATGCATGTTTGATATATTAACATATGTTGTATGGAAATGGCATAATATATTTCATATGCACCGGGGCACCCTAGAATAGTAGGTGTGAGTGCATGACAAATAAAATCGGAGGGTTGTCCAAACGACAAATTCATTTGTAAAATTATTAAAAATAATAATTTTATCGGAAAGTTGTCCGAAGAATTGTGTTGGGAAAATTGTCCAACAATTCACGTCGGAGGGCCATAGATTGTTTGGAGGTTGCAACAAATTCACCTCGGAGGATTGTCCAACGTATTTATACCGAAAGGTTGCCCACAATTAAAACAAATATTTTTGTTTGGAAAAATGATTTTCATACATGGCTTAGGCATGTGTTAGGGAGTCGGTGAGGACTCGAGACATGGGATTGGGCATGTAGATATTCAAGTAGGATCATGCATTTGCTTGAATGTGCTTGGTTGCCATTACATGTGCACTTAGGTGGGGAGTAACTCATGTGAGTTATCACTGCGGGCGTGGTCACCCAGTCGAGAAAATTATTTCGGTGCGAGGAGTGTTCGAGAAGACGAGCGCTCACTAGAGCCGCTTGCAGAAGAAAGTCAGTTGTGGCTTTGACCTTATATTTTGTAAAACATGTATTAGAATTCTTAATTTTGATATATGTTTTGATTAAGAGTGATGTAACAACTCTTGAAAACTATTATAATATAGTTAGGTATATTTTTTGAGTATGGATGTATGGGCTCGACGTGGCCATTTTTACTTGTATGTGGACCCGGTGTGGTTGTTGTACAATATTGGGACAGGTTGCATTTTGGGTAGAGCTCCCCGTACAAAGGAGACTCTGCCCGATTTTCGTTAAATCTTGAGTCCTGGAAAAAGGGGACTCAATGGAGTGGTGTCGGGTTACTCAACATCCACAAATTTTTCGCAGGTTGACGGTAGTCAACGGGACCCCCGAGAATGGGGGCTTCACAACTTGGTATCAGAGCTAAGGTAAACGACTACCTTGGGAGCTCGATGGGTATGTTTATAGGTAATAGTTTGATACCCGACCACGACAGCATCGAGCATAGGTACCGCAGTACACAGGGTTTGAGGGACTTGGGCTTAGGCCATGGTCATTAAGGTGAAAGAGCATCACAACTTGGTATAGCTCGATGTTAGGGTTTGTGTATGATTTAATATACAAATTATTATCTTGCATTACCTATGAATGCATTGACTTTGTGTTTGAATTTTTTTTTCGGTATCTGAATAGTGTCTTGAGGCTGTATTTACACCCTTAGAGATACTTCATTAAAACTTAACTTGCCATTTGACATGTGTAGATGGCTAGTCGCGGGAAGGGCGTGAGGTGCGTCCGCGGGTGATGGTCGAGGCACCCATAGGCTTTTGACCAACGGGCCTTTATTGAGGCCGTAGGGGTTGCAGCTGCTGCCTTTGCACAGGCTAGCGTAGTTGGGGGACAGGGAGGTCCGAGTCACCTCCAAAGATTCAGGTCCCATCATCCTCCTACGTTCATAGGGGGAGGAGATCCGATGGTGGCGGACCATTGGTTTATGCAGGTGGAGAAGATATTGGAGGCGATGGAGATTACGTAGATCGGCCGAGTCGGACTAGGCGCATTCCGGCTAGAGGGGCGAGGCCAAGTGTGGTGGGTGGCGAAGACCTCTGGACTAGAGGCAATGACATGGGAAGAGTTCCATGCAGGCTATTCATGAAGCGAGTATTTTCCGGCCAACGCTGAACATCACGAAGGCTGAGTTCCTAGAAGTTGGAAGCGAGGCTATGGCTGTGATTGAGTATGTGACTAGGTTCACGGAGTTAGCTCGCTTTGCGCGATTATGTGGCCCGCAGAGCCTAATAGTCGAGATTTGAGAATGGACTAAGATTGTCCGTTCGAGGGCGAATTGTAGGACTCGCCTGTAAGACATGGATACATGGTTAGGGCGACCATGACGAAAGGGAGATAGAGATGCACGGGCACTCGGGATGCGGGTGCCAGTGGCAAGAGGAAGGAGAGTCAGTCTTCTTCCAATTCGGGAAAGAAGCAGAGGGCTTCTAGTTCACGTGGGTTCCAAAGCCGCGACCATCCGGGCCAGGGACAATGGGTGGTAGCCATAAACATATCTTTGATGACGGTGATGATGATGATGAGGAAAATGAGGAGGAAGATGATGATGTCTATATGTATCCGCCTGACATGAACCCTGACAAGCGAGCTGACTATCGGGCAGCATGTCGTGCATCCAAAGCTAGTGAATGGAATCGCTAACAAGAAGAAGGGTTTATGAGAGACAAAAGAAAAATTGGTAAATCTTTGAACTTAAATTCATTATTATAGTATAAACCGATTTACAAACATTTCTAATATATATAATTACAATAGGTGAGCCTTCACAATCACATCAAACTGATCCAATAAAGGCACGTGTAAAGATCTCAAAGTGTTAGACGATTGGATCCATCACCTCTCTTGCTCCATCTGATATACAAATCTTGACAAGACAAATAGTGTTCAAAAATCTCTTTAAAGGAGGTGCAATCAAACTAAGCGATGGGCGATTAATCAGTAAATTCTTCATATATGAGGTGTTGCGCCCTAACAAGCGAGACTCCTCACCATGAAAAACATGGGTGGTGGTGCAAAAAACTACAGTATGTGAAAATCCGTTTTCAATTTCAAATAAGATTATTATCTTACATTATAGTTGCAAACCATATAATTATTTACTTTAACTTGTAGGCATGGGAATAGAGCCACCATGTAGCGCTAATCAGGGGTCCTCGTTGTGACCGTCGGCCGCGGGGCATGCTCGTGGATGTCGGGTAACTGGCCTTATTCACGAAAAATTGGGCATAGTATCCTTTATGCGGGAGCTCTACCCGAGTCTGACTGTCCCAATCACATGGCAACTGTGTCCCAAATTTTCACAAGCACGACCAGGGTCCACATATGAATAAAAATAGTAAAAATGGCCACTTGGGCCCATACACCCAATACTCATCAAAATTACATCAACTACCTATGTCCCGATAAGCTCATTAGTTGTTACATTACTCTTAATACAAACACATATTAAAATGAAGAATTCTAATACATGTTATACCAAAAACATCAAAGCCACAACCCGGCTTTTTTAAATCGGCCTCTAAAATGCCGTCTTCTCGGCTGATCCACATGCACAAATAATATTCCCTCGACGGGAGTGAGCATGCTCGATGGTTAAAATCTTCTACATGGGTTACTCGCGCTAAATTGCACATCTGCAATGATTCAACATAAACACACACTCAAGCAAATATATGATCCTACTTGAATGCATACTCAATCTCGTGTCTCGAGTCCTCACCAAACTCCCTCACTCATGCTAGCCAGTGAAAAACATTATTTATTTTCTTTCAAATCGTGCACTCACACTTTAATTTTCTAGGTTGCACCGGTGCATATGAAATGCATTATGCCATTCCCCAGGCCACACATGTCGATATATCATTTACACATATATTAACAAAATTTACGCACATGTCACATGTTATTTAATTCACATCAATAACATCAAAATTAGCTCATTTGAGCTAATTACAATTCATTTCCAATGGTTTACACACAATTATATTTTTATATAATTCCACATCATGTTAACACATATAATTACATACATTAACATATTAATTCTCACACAATTCCAAGCCAGTCATGCTAATATATTTACATGCATGTATTAACACAATTAATTCTCATAATTCATATTATTCGATTCTCAATCAATAACACCAAAATTAGCTCATGTGGGCTAATTTACCAATCAAGCAATTCATTTTGAATCACTCTAAACAGCAAAAATTCTGAAAATCACGTCACTATTCACATGAACAGTGAAACCCTCGGGTTGGCATTGTTCACGGCCATAACAATGGGAATTTTCTCCACTCAATTCAAATGTTTTGAGACCGAAAACACAGCTAATCCAAGCCTCGGAACATCTGACCATTTATGGCTCTTAGCGAAGAATAACACAAGTAGGAAAAGATCTCTACCTCTTGGAGTTATTCGGAACTCCACCAAATCGGTGTCCACGCGTGGCCCTTGCCCGCGTAGATGGAGCTTTGCTTCTTCTTGCTCGTCGAGAACCAGCGGTCCCGATCTCTTGAAATCTAGAGGGAATACTCTCTCTGCAAAACTCAAAACCCTCATCTTTGCGTTTTGTTTCAACCAACTACTTGGATTTTTGTGTTTTGGAGAAGAAGATCACTATTCTTCTTTTTTCTTTAGTCTCATTAACATTTCAATTAATTCCATCTATGTCCATTTTTTCTTGATTTTTGGCACTTGGCCTGTCTACGTAGCATTAAATGTCCTCTCTGCCTAAATGCGACATGTGTCACATGGGTACATGTAGTAGGTGACTTTGTCATCACATGTCTCTGAGCAGTTTTACAAAACCGGAGCACGGTGTATAACTGACTCGTACCAAATAATACTAGTTTTTAACACATTTGACCAAGTTTGACCAAGTTTGACCAAGGTTGACCAACACTTAATATGTGGGCCCAAGTTGACTTTCTGAATTATGAATAGTTTGGGTTATTCAGCACCATTTCGTAGACCTACGTCGTCTGAGTTCATAGGCAGGTAGAAACGTCGTAATAAAAACTACGGATAAAGAAGTTACGACTGTAGAGAAGTTCAAGCGGCGGCCAGCTTTATCGGTGTCAAAGTTTGTGCGGGGTTTTTGCACGAAGAAAGCAACCTTAGGCCCTATATAAAAATAACTTTGGGTGTCGAATGAAACCCCCAGCTAACACCATGCTTGAGATCAAAACCACACAGGAAAACTCTTGACTTGTAGTGCCGGTAAGTCGTTTGACCATTTGAGAGCCGTGGAGTTTTGGACCAAAGGAGGCGACTCCGCCCACCCAACGTCCACACGCACCGGCCAGGGAGGTGCACCACCTCTGGACGATCACGCCGGTGAAATTTCACGGCGAGCCGCCGCCAGACGCGCCCTGATCGGGCCGACGAAGCGGTGGCGACCATCTCAGGTCAGGAAATTTTCCACTTTTGGCCATTTCAGACCCGGCCCATATCCACCATTTTGGACCTACGGCTTCGTTCAGTGGTCCCTTTTTACTTGGTCATATGGATTTGAGGATTCTGCGAAAACAAAGTTGGTCGACTCTTGGATCGAGTTTTCTGGCCACCATAGTGGCTGTTGGACCAAGGTAATGGTGTGATGAGTTCTGGTCTCTTGAGCTCCATTGATATATGGTTTTTGTAAATTTTGGACATCAGTTGGTTGGTTTTCCATTTTTGGGTCATTTCGGGTAATTCATAGAAAAGTTTGGATTAATCAGTATCAATTGGTTAAGTTAGGAAAAATTAGGTGGATTAGTGAAATTGGATGTTTTATGAATTATTGGACGGTTGATTCGAAAATTAGCTCCGGGCGAAAAGCCCAATTTTGAATATCGGGCTATAGGAGCACAACGTAATTGGACTGTCGAGTCGATTTGGATGGTTTCATAGTCCTAAAAGTTATTCTAAGGCCTTCGGGGCATCCCAATGTTGTTGGTTCAGTTATTAGAGCCTAAGTGGTGT
Source organism: Tetrastigma voinierianum (assembly GCA_016808115.1). Taxonomy (NCBI): domain Eukaryota; kingdom Viridiplantae; phylum Streptophyta; class Magnoliopsida; order Vitales; family Vitaceae; genus Tetrastigma; species Tetrastigma voinierianum. The sequence continues at coordinate 84,874 of JAEQBH010009010.1, forward strand.
TTTATTTATATTACGAACCTTTCACCGCAGAGTAGGAGGCGATCTGCAAGGGACGGGGCGAGCGTCTATAGTCTGTGAGTGGTTTATATGTTTTTAAATGATTTGGGGTATTATGTTGATATATCTATTGTGATTAAATATTTTACATATATACTGTTTTGATCATATGGTTGGTTGCATACAAATATGATTATCGGTTTCATATAAAACAAGTTATCATTTCATGTGAATTTTGTCAACATTTTAACTATTTGGAAGTTTTACTGAGTTCGTGGATGAGTATGTGGTATTTGGATATTTTGATGCGATGGATTGAAGGGTTGTAAACCACCTTGAAAACTATTGCTTTAAAAAGAGGATCTTGAGATTTTGTGGGATGACTCTAATACGGTATTGTTGGGAAAGTACATGTGAGTAAGGGACGAGTTACTCTTGATTGCCACGTGATGGTCGGGTTTGCACGGAAGTTTATTAGTTGCCCGCGTGATGGCGGGTTTACGGAGGTTTATTAGTTGGCGCGTGATGGCGGGTTCACGAAGGGTTTATTGGGTGCCGTGATGGCGGGTTTGCAGTTTATTAAGTGCCACGTGATGGTCGGGTTTACCCGGAGGTTTATTAGGTGCCACGTGATGGCCGGGTCTACCTGATGGTTTATTAGTTGCCACGTGATGGCGGGTCTGCAGGTTCGTAGTTGTCACGTGATGGCGGGTCTGCGCGGGGTTTATTGGTTCTTAGCGTGGCGAGGGTGTAACGGGTTTATTAGTTGCCCGCGATAGCCGTGAGTCGGGCTTGGAAGCGCGGTTTATGATTGGGTACATGGTATGAATGCGATGTTGATTCCCAGATATGGGTATAACTATTTAATACTTATGGTTATGGTGCATTTCATGGTTATTTTTATTACATGGTGGCTATACATGCTATGATTGGCACTATGTTGTGCGCAGGTCAGTTATAGTTTTCTTAACATTGTGTCGGCTAAATTATTTGAGCATGGTTATATGTTGGACTTGGGGTAAAGTTGGGTTTGTGAAATGTTTCTAAGCGGGAACCTTTTAAAAGAGTGGGCCGGAGGTTTGAGAGAAGAATTTTTCGAAAATAAAAATGTTATTTTCCTTATAAACTGGCATGCCACTCATGAGATTTATTATTCTCACAGTGTTGTTTAAATTTGTTCCCTAAGTCAGACGATTCGTAGAGACTTATTCCGGCGCGGTCGACAGCACCGCTCTTCAAAATCCTGTTCTTGTGCACTACTTAGCATCTATCTGTTTTGTTTAGTTTATGTGGACTTATTCATCTCTCTTTGTACCTCAAATTCACAAATACTTTTGAATGCTCGATGTTCGTATCGAACTTTTATGGGTCCTTATCTATATATGTAGTGGGTCTTTTCTATATAATTGGGATATTAAATTAATGCATGGGTTTACTTCCTCTTAAAATTGGAGTTCCACCGTATCTTCCCTAGGAAGGTTGTACGGTGGACTTCACTAGGCCAAATTACCAAGGAAATCTGGGAGGGTATCCGGGTCGGGTCCTGTCAACTTGGTATCAGAACTCTAGGTTTCGAAATTCCTTGGGGTTGTACATTGCTGTGCAACTCATCCAGTGTTTTGTATACCTTCCTAACCTTATCCTTGAAATTGATTCTATTCATTATGTTCATTGCACGAGTTAGGACGACTCCAGTTCCTTTGGGTTGTGGTTTGGAGATTGCCACACCCACCGGAGAATCTCTATGGCCTAGTCAGATGCTTAAGGGTAGCTTGTCTTCTATTGAGAGCCAAGATATGGAGGCAGATTTGATATTAATAGATCTCAAGGGGATGGATGTGATTCTTGGGATGGATTGGGCCCCAGTTGCGTGGTACCGGCTTTTAAGAACTGGGCATTACTTGTGCGGGGCGCGTGCGGATATTTACCGACCATAAGAGCCTTAAATATTTGTTTACCCAGTAGGAGTTAAACTTAAGGGAAAGGAGGTGGATGGAGTTACTTAAGGATTATGATTACACTATTGACTACCATCAGTGAGTGAATGTCGTGGCGGGACGCCTTGGCAGCGGGGAGATCTGAGGTGCTCTTTGGCTTGCTATACGAGACCAATCTGACTTAGGTGATGGTCGAATTGCGGGAGTTGGGTGTTGAGTTGGGGATGCATGTTTCGGGAGCGCTTTGCTAGCTTCGACTCGGTAGATACTTATTAGATCAAATTCTCGAGCCACAAACTAGAAGATCCTATTTGATGAGCGCATGAGAAGGAAGATTAGAAGGGGAATAGTAGGATTTTACTATTAGAGACGATGGAGCCTTGGTGATTGGTTCTAGACTTTGTGTTCCAACAGCTGAAGAGTTAAAAGGGCAGATATTGAGGGAAGCCCATAGTTCCGCTTGTACTATACCCACGGTGGCCTGAATGTACCGTCTGAAGGAATATTATTGGTGGTCGAGGGATGAAAGAGAAGTTGTTGAGTATGTATCCGAGTGCTTGGCTTGTCGACCAGAGTGAAGGCGAGGAGAATGAAAGCCTTCTAGACCTGGCGGCCCTTACCCATTTCCCGAGAATGAAAATGGGAGCACATCCACGATGGATTTTGTATTCAAGCTCCCTCCGCAGCTCGAGACATGACGGCATTTGGATGATGGTTGGTCCGACTCACCAGAATCCCGCACATTTCCTACCTATTCGTGAGAAGTTTTCTCCTTAGAAACTAGCAGAACCCTTCATGAATCATATAGTGAGTTTGCATGGGGTGCCAGTGTCGATCATCTCCGATAGAGATCCACAATTCACCTCGAGGTTTTGGAAGAGATTGATGAAGGAGCTAGGTGTCAGGTTGAATTTGAGTACCGCTTTTCACCCTCAGACCGATGGGCAATCGGAGAGGACTATTCAGACCTTAGAGGGATGCATATTGGGTCATGCGTCTTGCAATTCAGGGACATTGGAATGAATATCTACCTTTAGCGAATTTCACTTATAACAACGGCTATCATTCAAGCAGTGAGATGTCACCCTTATGAGGCATTGTATGGAAACAATGTCGCACTCCATTATGTTGAAATGAGGTAGCGAAAGGAAATTTACTAAGCCACGAGATTGTACAATGACAGTGGGCTGAGTTAATATTATACGTGCAGAGGGTTGAAACTGACTCGGGATAGGCAAAAGAGTTGTGCGGACAAGCCCGAAGGAAAGAATCTTGAGTTTGAGTTCAGAAGATGATGTTCTTGGCTTTCTCCTTGGAAGGCGTGAGTGCGCTTTAGACGAGGAAGGCTACGTCTCGCTACGTGGATCTTATTGATGAAGGATGATCAGTGACATATATATTAGACTTTCGGAGGAACTGCTCCGAGTCCATAATGTTTTCCGCATCTCCATGCTCCGCAAAGTATAGTGAATCCTCACATGTGTTAGGGACGCGAGGAGATCGAGCCGGATGACTTATCCTACGAGGGCAACCGGTCACGGATACGTGTAGAAGAGGAAGGGCCACCATGAACTGATATCCTTAGTGAAGATTAACATTGGGAGAAACCACCTGGTGGGAGCGACACGGGGCGGGAGGACTAAATGCGGAGCCAGTACCCTCATCTCTTCCATGACCTTGCAGCGAATTTGTGGATGAAAATTTTCTTTAAGGGGTAGGTTGTAACAACCAGGTACCAAATATCTGAGTTTTAACACCATTTGACCAAGTTTGATCAAGTTTGACCAAGGTTGACCTTACTTAGTATGTGGGGCCCAGTTGACTTTAAGGGCGAATGATTTTGGGTTAACTAAAGCCTCATTTCGTAGACCTCGTCATAACTAGGTTCATAGACGGGCGGGCGTCCTGTCAAACACCATAGTCAAGAGATTACGGTTATGAGCGATTAACGGCTTAACCACTTTGCTCCGGTGTCAAGTGCATGCGGTTTTTACGAAAGCGACCCTAATTTATATAAACATAAATTTGGGTTATGATGACTGCTTCCCAAAACCATCTTGACTCAAACCTGGAAAAACTCTCAAAATTGTGAACATCGAGTAGGGTCGTTTGGCCGTTTGCGGCCGTGGAGTTTGCAGGCAAAGGCGACTCCGGCCACCCACCGAATCCCACCGCGGCGCGCCCGGAGCCGGAGGTGCGACCCTGCGGAAGATCACGCCGGTGAAATTTCCGCGTGCGTCGCGGAACTCTCACCGGTCGAGGCGGGCGGCATGGCGGCCCACGGCGAGATCCGCGCATTTTCACTTTTCGGCCATTTGAGGCATTTTAGGCGGCCCATACCTCCCTCCATCATTTTTGGACACTTTAGACTCATTTCAGTGAATTCCCTATTTGCCCGATTCCTCATAGTTTGAAGGATTCTGGCCCAACAAAGGTTGGCAATATTGGATCAGGTTTTCAGAGCCACCACGACAGCTGTTGGACCAAGGTAATGGTATTTATGAGTTCTTGGTCTCTTGGGCTTTCCATTGATATATGGTTTGTAAATTTTGGACATCGTTTGGTTGGTTTTCCATTTTTGGGTCATTTCGGGTAATTACCGAAAAGTTTGGATTGAAATCGAGTATCAATTGGTCAAGTTAGGAAAAATTGGAGTTGGATTAGTGAAATTGGATGTTTTTATGAATTATTGGACGGTTCAATTTAGAGAAATTAGCTCCCTGGCGAAAAGCCCCAATTTTTAATGCTCGAACATAGAAAGTATTATTGTGTAATTGGGCGCATCGAATTAAATTTTGGATGGTTTATGATCAAAAGTTATTCTCAAGACCTTGGGCATCTAATATTGTTGATTGATTAATTAACACTAAGTGGTGTTTTGTTATTTCTAGACAACTGTGGGCGACGATCACTGAGAAGCAGTTGATATCATTGATGATGGTTTATATGTTTTTAAATGATTTGGGTTATTATATTGATATATCTATTATGATTAAATATTTTACATATATACTGTTTTGATCATATGGTTGGTTGCATACAAATATGATTATCGATTTCATATAAAACAAGTTATCATTTCATGTGAATTTGTCAATATTTTATATTTGGAAGATTTTGCGAGTTCGTGGCTGAGGAGTGCGTGGTATTTGGATATTTTGGTGCGTGGATTGAGGTTTGTAAACCACCTTGAAAAACTATTGTTTTAAAAAGAGGATCTTAAGATTTTGTGGGATGACTATAATACGGTATTGTTGGGAAAGAACATGTGAGTAAGGGGATGATTATATTAGTTGCCACGTGATGGTCGGGTTTACCAGGAGGTTTATTAGTTGCCACGTGATGTCCGGGTTTACCCGGAGGTTTATTAGTTGCCACGTGATGGTCAGGTTCACCCGGAGGTTTATTAAGTGCCACGTGATGGCCAGGTTTACCCGGAGGTTTATTAGGTGCGTGATGGCCGGGTTACCGGAGGTTTGTGGGTGCCACGTGATGGCCGGGTTGACCCGGATGTTTATTAGTTGTCACGTGATGGTCGGGTCTACCTGGAGGTTTATTAGTAGCCACGTGATGGCCGAGTGTAACCACAGGTTTATTAGTTGCCACGGTGTCGTGAGGTCGGGCTTACCGACGGTTTATGATTGGGTACATGGTATGGTACGATGTTGATTTCTGAATATGGTATAACTATTTAATACTTATGGTTATGGTGCATTTCATGGTTATTTTATTACATGGTGGCTATACATGCTTTATGATTGGCACTATGTTGTGTGCAGTTCAGATTATAGTTTACTTAACATTGTGTCGGCTAAATTGTTGAGCATGATTTACATATGTTGGACTTGGGGTAAAGTTGGGTTTTGTGAAATGTTTCTAAACGGGGAACCTTTAAAAGAGTGGACGGGAGATTTTGAGAGAAGAAATTTTCGAAAATAAAAATGTTATTTTCCTTATAAACTATGTCACTCACTGAAATTTATTATTCTCACATTATTGTTTTAAATCTGTTCCCTGAGTCCCAGAGAAAGCCAGTTTGTAAGAACTTATTCGCGCCCGGATTAGGCAGCTCTTCCTGAATCCGCATTGCATTACACTCATCTCGCATCTATCTGTTTTGTTTCGTTGTATTGGACTTATTCATCTCACTTGTCTCCCCAAGTGCAAATACTCTTAGAATGCTCGATATTCGTGTCGAACTTTTATGGGTCCTTATCTATATATGTAGTGGGTCTTTTCTATATAATTGGGATAGAATTAATGCATGTGTTTACTTCCACTCCTTAAAGAGTGGAGTTCCATCATTATCTTCCCTAGGGTTTATGTGATTAGGACTTTACTAGGCGGGACACGGGAAATCTGGGAGGAGGTATCCCGTTGGTCTTGTCCGCTGATTGCCTCGAAAAGCGTGAAATTACGATTGTCTGCCAGGTCGGCGAAATTCGTAGTAGCTAGATTCGAGATGATTCCAACGATGAAGTCACGTTTGTCATCCGACATCTAGAAAAAATTCTGGATTTTACGAACGAAAATTGCAGATTTGCGTTTTGAGAAGAATTAGATTTTCTCGAGGTTTCACATTCGAATCCCTTAAAAATTTAGTCCCGAAATTTCACGCACATGCGCATCAACCACGTGCATACGTAACCTACACAATCCACACTTGGTTTATGGCGGCGCTGTCATCGTAATCCTTCGACAATCCAGTGAATGATCAACCCTAATCCATGTCTGAATGACATCCATATCTGAGCCCTTCTTGAATACCAGCCTCAATGGGTATCCAAATCTCAGTCCTCCCAACTCTTATCCACTCAACTCTAAAGTCTCACGTGATAACCATGAGCCGTGTTTCATCTCGGGAGTCACTCCGGCTCTATCGCTCGACTCTGAAGTCTTCGTGATAACATGACCGTGTGTTTTCTCTCTTGGGCAACAGAACTTTTTGGCCTACACTGCGAACCTCTTACATCCACACATAAATTTCGGATATCTCCACGGGTCTCTTACACACACACAGAAATTTAGGACAACTCCACGGGTCTCTTACACCCACACAGAAATTCGGGATAGCTCCCTGGGTCTCTTACACCCACACAGAAATTTTGAATTTCCCAACGAGTCTCTTACACCCACACAAAAATTCGGGATAGCTCCCCGGGTCTCTTACAACCACACAGAAATTTCGGATTTCCCCACGGGTCTCTTACCACCGCGAGAATTCGGGATAGCTCTGAGTCTCTTACACCCACCACGAAATTTGGATTTCCCGTGGGTCTCTTACCCACATAAGTCAGGGATAGCTCCTGATCTCTTACACCCACACATAAATTTGGGATATCTCCCCATGTCTCTTACACCCATACAGAAATTCGGGATACCTCCCCGGGTCTCTTACTGTGACACCCCAAATCCCGGGGGTCCGTTGACTACCCGTCAACCCGCGGAAACACTCGTGAATGTCCGGTGACCCAGAGCATTTCTCCACGAAAATCGGGACGGAATCTCAGCACAATACGGGGCTCTTGATAACAAACTATCCCAAACAATCCAATATGACGGATATGAGTGAAAACGACCTCTTGGGCCCATACTAATATACTCATCAACATACCAGCATATGCAATTAAGGTTAAAAGTTTACTTTGATGCAACGCCTCATTAAAATTCTAGAATTCTAATACATGTAATACATCCTTAAAGGCCAAGCCTAACAACCTTCGCGGTCTCATAGTGAGTCGTCCCCTTGTCGCCCCTGTGCACGAAATATCCCTCGGCTTGAGGGTGGCTAATGCTCAGTGGTGGAATCACCCCAAATGGGTTACTCACTAAGTCATGTGCGATGCTCGATGAAAACATACATTCAAGAGTAAATGCGTGATCCTGCTTGAATGTCTACGCATGATCAACTCATACCCCAAGTCCTCACCGACTCTCACACTGCCTAAATACATATGAGAAACATTATTTTCAAGCAAAGATATTTGTTTTTAATTGTGGGCAAACCCTCCGATATAAGTAGTGGGCTGACTCCGATGATCTTTTTAGTGGACAACCCTCCGATGTATATCAATTGGGCCGACTCCGACTATTGATATTTTATATGGACTACCCTCAGATAATTATTATTGTTAGTCAACCCTCCGAAACCGATATACCGAGAATCGCATAAATGCTGGCTACCAGCTCGCATTGTTAAGATTGCCCGGTGCATATGGAATCACGTAGTCACCATTTCAATACCATTTATACAACACATGCTAATATATAAAACACTGATACATATTAACATAATTTAATCACTGGCTTATGTTATGCAATTTTCATAATCCATTACACCAAAAATTAAGCTCACGTGGGCTAATTAACAACCCGCAGAGCAATTCGATTTGAATTTCTCGGCCAACCGGTATTTCTGAAAAATTTATTTTGTGAGCGGTGAAACTGCAGGTTACATCAATTCTAATATGGTTTCACCTTGTAGACGGGTGTATATACATTTTCGGCCTCATACACATCACAATCAATTTATTTCACAGTACACGATCAACAACCCCAGCTTGGCCGGTGGTTAGTCACTGGGTTGCCTAATAGGTTTTTCAAGAATGCACTCTTTAATTCGGTTCCAAGATTTGGGACCGATCAAACGGCCGTTCAAGGCCTCAAACCGACCGAAACATCATAAAACACTTAGCAAAGTGTAAAACCAAAGTAGGATCAAATCCCACTTCACGAGTTTGTCGAAACTCCTCAAAGCCCAGAAGTCCGCGGCGTGGGCTCTAGCGTAGAGCTTGACTTTCTTCTTGCTCGAAAATTTAAGCGGTCGGATCGCGCCAAATCTAGAGAAGAAGCGATACTCTCACTAAAACACAAAATAGCTCACGCATCTCCTCCCCTCTTCCCCACGTTTTGGCTTCTTTTAATAAGGTAGGAGGCGACATTCTGATTTTGTCTTATTATCATTTAAAAGCGATTCTATAATGCCATCATATCCTACAGCCAGTTTTCGACAATTGGCACTATCTAAACCTTCCATTTCCATCATTACTCTACTCATGCAGCATAAGTAACATGAGGTACATGTTATAAGTGAGTTTCGTCACATCACATGTCGTTTCACATTTTGTATTATCTTATCGAAAAATGTGTCAATTTTGATTGTCTCGGAATTCGACGAAATTCGACGTGTTAGCTAGATTTGGCGAGACAATTTTAACGGTGAAATCCGTTTTGTCATCCAAGATCTAGAAAAATTTCGGGTTTTGACCGAAATTACGATTTTACCCTTTTTCCAGAAATTGTAATTTTCTCGGGTCTTACACTTACACCCACATAGAAATTCGAGATACCTCCCCAGGTCTCTTACACCCACACAGAAATTCGAGATATCTCCTCAGGTCTCTTACTCCCACATAGAAATTTGGGATATCTCCCCGGGTCTCTTACATCCCACCACGAAGTCGAGGATATCTCCTGGTCTCTCCACACCCACACGAGACCATTCGGATACTACGCGAGTCTCCTTCACCCCTAACTCGGGATTTTCACTGGGGATTAACGGCCCCCTTCTTGCTTTGCTGACACACATTAATTACTCTTCATTTCCCCGATTTGAACTATGAGTCTTCATTGGGCGTAGTCAAGACCGCCTCAAGCCCCACGCTCCACAGAGTGGTGAATGGCCCATCTGGGTGCACCCCACACACTTGACTCAAATGCAGTGTCGTACGTGCACTCAGCGCCCAGGCTGATCTGATCCCCCCTAGGGTCCACCATGAAGCGAGAATCTTCAGGAGATGTCTAACTCACAATCCCAACCTATAGGTCAACTCTCACCTACATCCTAGGGAAGAACATACACACATGGCTTCTCACAAAAGCCTCAACCTGCAGTCCCGAATACGTCACACAAGATGCATTAATGAATGAATATGATGCATCAAATTTAAATTCTACTCTAGTCAACAAGTGCAAGAGTAAAAACGTACCCTTCTATATCAGAATTTGCTCTATCTTAAGCTGGTACCATGAGACCCTCTACCTCTTAGGAAATTTTGTACTCATATACTAGCATTTGTCGACATAAATAATATATCGTGCATACTGCTGACTAGAAGTCCGTTTGTGAGTCACATCTTGACCTGATATACGGCCCCTCGACCCATCTGTATTTGTCGAGGTGCTTATAGCACCAGAGTGCGCGGTTCCTCGACCCGTACTAGGGTGTGGAGGAATGAACTGTACTCTCTGCTCTACAACTAGCGGGACATCAGCGTCACAAATCTGAGATCCTGTCTCTAGGGCAATCCCGAGTCTCACATACTTGATCTGTCAGTGAAATAACATATCATACGCCTGCGACTAAATGCCCCATCCTGGCCCTGGTCCTGAAACTCGTGTGAAGCAGAAGTCTTCTACCTTCCACGAACTAGAAGAAGGCTGATCCTCCCTCTTCTCACCAGCATCCGCAACTCGGATACCCGTGCATCCTCTATCTCTCTCTCTATGGTCAGGGTTGTCCCAACCATGGAGTCCATGTCCTATAGGCGAAGTCCTACAATCTGCCCAGTGATGCTTTAACCCATTCTCGAATCTCTGACCTTGGCTTGTATGCGTGGCCACATAGTCATCACTAAAAAGCGTGCCAACTTCGGTGAATCGGCCACATACTCCATCAACGTCTTAGTTCCTCCAGCTGCAAGGCTCACAGGCCTTTACATGTCTAGCAATGGCCGGAAAATACTTGCCCATGAAAAGATCATGGAATTACGCGAGTCATTGCCTGCAGATCTCTGAGGTCTTTCCCAAATTCCACCATACTTGGGCTGCCTCTGCATTTGGGATGCATTAATCCCGATTCGTCGTATCAGAGACAATCTCCATAACCTCCAATACCTTCTCAACCTGCATGAACCAATGGTTTGCCACCATCGGATCTCCTCCCCCACAGAATGTCGAGGATGTTGCCACTGAACCTCACGGAGGTTACTCGGACCTCCACAGCTCTGGCACTAGCACGTGCAATAGGAGCCGTCGCAATACCTATAGCCTCGGCAAAGCACAATGATCAAAGCCCGGTGGCTGTCCAACGCCCGGTGGTGCGACCCGGTACCTGCGTGGACGACCTCTACGTCCTCGCCCTCGACTAGCCATCTACACATGTCAAATGGCAAGTTAAATTCTAATGCAGTATCTCCAAGGCTTAATCACAGCCTTGAGACACTATTCATACACAGAAAAATATTTCATACATTAGGTCCATGCATTCTTAGGTAATGCAAGACAATAATTCAACATTAAATCATTTTTAACAACAAAATTTTATTTATTTTTTATTTTTTTTTTTTGAAAACCTACGTGAAACGATGACTCAACGATTGCGAGTCAAAGCGGGTTGGGTGCACGGTCTGAGCCATGAACCGACTGCGTGCTGAGCGCCTGCTGCGCCAAACGCGTCTGCTGCGGCTCATTGCTGGCGCCAATGTAGTGGCGATCCAGGAGTGTCGTGGCCCCCCTCCGTGATGTCGTGGTAGAACCCGGCAGTGTCATTTGCGACGCTATGCGCCACGTTAAGCTGTATTTGTCCTTGTATTCTTGCCTGCCCCGATCCACGATACAATTTTGTATCGAACACGATCCCTGCCGCGCGTCGTGTCGCGCCATGTTGCGCGAGCACAATGTCGTATCGTGGCGCATCTGCTGTGTATCGCAACCTACTCGGCCCTTTATTGAGACACAATGTAAGCTGACCACGATACAATCTTTGTATGTGACACCTCCACTAGCGGAAGCCACCCGCAGCGCATATACGCCTTATGTCGTGCGCATGCTCGTATGTGTCGTGGAGCCTTGGCCAGTATCGTGGCCCATCCTGGCACCCATGTATGTCACGTCTGATCTGTATATCGTGACTGGCTTCTAAAGGTGGTCGATAGCCTATCCTAGCTCCTGCAAAAAAAATAAATTTTCACACATTTTTTTTCTCCATTCTACCCTCTTGGAAAACCACCCAAAAAAATATATATTATATATTTTTTTTCATTTTCCAGTATAACAAAATAAATTTATTAAATTTTATTTTTCTTCCAGTTTTACACACTGTAAAACCTTAGAAAAATCTCTTCTCATCAATTTTTTCATCTCAGAGTAGCCTCCTTGCTACTCCGCCAAATCTGCGATAGCCTAGACTACTTGCACTTCATGCAACTCAAAATTTTTATGAGTTAAATTTTTATCCTTTTCTTGTCTGAAACTTGAAAGATTTTCCGGAGTTTCTAGCCTGATACATTTATGTTGGCGAAACTGCGTCGAGAATTTTACGGACCGTGCATAATTCTAGAACACCTAAGGTTATTTTTTCTCGGCCCTAGTGTTCAACGTTTTCTCTTATGCTACTCACCAAGCATACAAATCACACAATTCATACAACACATGATCACATATCACTCATGTTATACACACCAATCACATATACAACACCGCAATCAATCACACATCACATTTCATTCTCCAAAATGCTGGGATGCATGATCTAACCCTTCCCATCAAGTCCTAGATTGTCATACCTAACCAGATACTAAGTTATAACTCTAGTATCAACATCGAACTATCTTAGTTTGTGATGTTCTTACACCTTATGACCATGGTAAGCCCCGAGTCCACCAGGCCTAGGTATTCGTATGCCGAGAGTTCTACACCCACCGAGCTCCCAAGGTGTCGTTTACCTTAGCTCACGATGCAGTGTGACGCCCCAAATCGGGGTCCTCATTGACAACGAAGATCAGCCCGCGGAGATACTCGTGGATGTCGGGTAACCCGACCGACTCACGAAAATCAGAGCGAGTGCTTTGTACGGGAGCTCTGCCCGGAATCTAGCACAATCGATCACATGGCAGCGTCTTAAATTTTCACAACAACCACCACCGGGTCCACATATGAATAAAAATGATAAAATGGCCACTTGGGCCCATACACCAATACTCATCAAAATTACATCAACTAACTATGTCCCGATAACCTGAAGTTATTACATTACTCTTATCTGAAACACATATTAAAATGAAGAATTCTAATACATGTTATACCAAAGAAAACAACAAGCCACATGGCTTTCTTCTACAAAAATCGGTCTCTAAGGCGTCGTCTTCTCGAAACAGTCCACATGCACGAAATAATATTCGCCGGCGGGGTGGCTTGATACGCAGTGAAAATCTCCTATATGAATTACTCCCACCTAAGTGCACATGCAATGATTCAACATAAACACACACTCGAAAATATATGATCCTACTTGAATCTACATACCCGATCCATGTCTCGAGTCCTCCTTTGACTCCCTCCATGCCTAAATAGCGAAAAACATCCCTTTTATTTTCTTTCATCTGCGTGCGCTCTTTAATTTTCTAGGTGCGGTGCATATGAAATGCATTATGCCATTCTCAAACCACACATGCCAATATATCATTTACACATATTAACAAGATTTACATACATGCCACATGTTATTTAATTCACATCAATAACATCAAAATTAGCTCACTTGAGCTAATTACAATTCATTTCAATAGCTTACACACAGTATATTTTATATAATTCCCACATCATGTTAACACATTTAATTATGCATTAACATATTAAATCTCACACAATTCAAGCCATTCATGCTATATATTTACATGCATGTATTAACACAATTAATTCTCATAATTCATATTGATTCTCAGTAATAACACCAAAATTAGCTCAGTGAGCTAATTTACCAATCAAACTTAATTCATTTTGAATCACTCAACAACATAAAAATTCACGAAAATCACGTCACTATTCCGTGGTGATTGAAACCCTCCGAGGTTATAGCATTCCTGACCCTAGCTAATGGGGATTTTCTCACTAAGTTCAAATCTTTTGAGGCCCGAAACCACGGCTAATCAAGCGCGAGCGTCTGACCATTTACATGGCTCTTAGCCAAGGAATAACACAAGTAGGAATATCCTACCTCTTGGAGTTGTTGGAATACGAATCGATTGATCACGCGTAGCCCTCGTCGCGTAGATCAGGCTTGCTTCTTGCTCTAGTTGAGAGCAGACGGTCGTGAAGAAAATCTAAGAAGATGAGCTCTCTCTAAGGCTCAAAACCCTCCTCTTGCGTTTGTTCCAACCACTTGTAGTTTTTGTGTGTTTTGGAGAAAGAAGATCACTATTCTTCTTTTTTCTTTATTCTCCTTAACATTTCAATTAATTCCATCTATGTCCATTTTCTTGATTTTTTGACACTTGGCCTGATCTCGACCATCCATCTGCATCCATCTCTCTAACAAATGCCTTTATGTGTCACATGAATACATGTAGTAGGTGACTTTATGCATCGTATCTGCCAGCCGTTTATGGCACCCATTTTAGACACCGGTGCCTCAGCATTAGAAGTCATTGTCTCGAATTTGAAGAAACCGATGTGGTAGCTAGATTTCGCGAGACGATTCCAACGATGAAGTCCGTTTCATCATCCGAGATCTAGAAAAATTCCAAATTTTGACCGAAATTACCATTTTGTCATTTTTCAGAAAATTAGATTTTCTCGGGGTTTCACACACCATCTCCGCCAAATCAAAGCAAATATTTGGATATGGAGTATAAAGACATGGAAGATTATGTGAATCTCCAAAGGGAGAAATGGAAGACCTATGGGTGCACAATTATGTGCGATGGATGGACCGGTCCCATGAAATTAAGCATCATTAATTTCATGGTATATTGTAAAGGGAGCATAATTTTTCTTAAGTCTGTTAATGCATCAGATAATATCAAAGACAAAAAATACATTTATGGTTTGTTGAAAGACGTGATAAAGGATGTTAATGAAGTAAATGTTGTGCAAATTGTTACAAATAAAGGATCAGTATTTGTGAAGGCTGGGAAATTCTTAATGAAGAAGTACAATTTATATTGGACTCCATGTGCATCACATTGCATCGACCTTATGTTTGAAGATATTGGTAAACGAGAAAGTGTTTCCGAATTGATTACTAATGCGAAGATCTCGAGCTTCATCTCTGATCATGGTTGGTTGCTTGCAGCAATGAAAGGTTTATTAGTGGAGATATTATGCGTCTAGGGGCAACAAGATTTGTGATAAATTACATCGCCCTAGCAAGTCTTCTTAAAAAGAGAGCTGATTTGAAGAAGATCTTTATTAGTGATGAATGGGCTTCTCATAAGCTTAGTCGGACGACCGTTGGATGTGAGGTTGAAGGACTCATGTTTAATCAGCCATATTGGGAGAAGGTCTCTAACCTTGTGTCAATCTATGAGGCACTATATACAATTCTGCGCATTGTTGATTCCGAAATCGTCCCAACAATGCCATTTGTGTATGAGTTGATTCGAGTGATGAAGCAAAAATTACATGCGCCAGAAGCGAAGAATGGGTGAAAACATCATCGCACATCGTTGAGATAAAACCCTCAAACATCCTCTTCATGCCACAGGTAACTATTCCATATCACAATCACTTTTAACGCATATTATTTTCCTTTTATCACATACTAATTCTAAATCACTTTTGTAGCATATTATCTTAATCCAAGATCTCGATAGACTGGAGTTAGTAGTGACCACTATTTTACTCGAGTTGTTCATGAAGTATTTGGAAAATTACTCGCTACCTCTTTGTAAGTCTTGGTAATATTGGAAATGAGGTATATCAATAGATATACTTCTATTAATTGATTGATTTATTTGGTTACACTTACACATATATTGATTTGTCAAGTTCATTTTGAATTCCACGGCTTATAATGTTTCAAGATGCGAGTTTGGTGATCGGCAATAGCATCAAGAGATTTAATGGTTCTTGGTGAGTGTTGTTTCTCATTAAAAGTTTAAAAGTAAAGTCCATTACCATGTTATTATTAGATTTTGAATGTTAGTAATTTTTATTGCAGTGGAATGGTGGTTCATGTATGGATACCACGCTCCCACATTGAGGAATTTGGCCCTTAAAGTTCTTTCCCAAATAGCATCATCTTCAGCATGTGAGAGAAATTGGAGCACATTTTCTTTGATCTATACAAGCTAGCTTACCCTCAGCTCCAACAATTAGTTTTTGGTTACTACAACATGAAACTAAAGATACGAGATATGCAAGTAGAGACTGATAAATCTACCGAAAATGATTACCTTGATTTACTCGACATTTCATCCAAGTTTGGTGAAGAATAGGATAATCAATTATTGCAATGGGTTAGACCTCTTCATTTAGATGATGAAAATGGAAATCCACGATCCCACGGGTATTTACTTGCGAGGTTCGAAGTAGGTGTAGATGTTGGCTGGGTTTTATGCGAAGGGTTCATAGTGAAAGTTTGATTCGAGACTAGAGACTCATTTGACATGTTGTCACTTCTTGACCTCTTTTGATTCAAGTGTTGAACATAGTGGTAGACTGGTTTTCTTTGGTACTTCTGCTACTCTGAGGCTATGATGGCTCAAGAGAGGAGAAGGGAACCAATGATGGTAGTGATGCGGGAAATGATGGTGGGGATAATGCGGATCGACAATAAGTAAATATTCGTTGAGTCCATTCAGGTGAAGATGATTTCCTGTACTCTGGTGAAGACCGTGGGTTTAGGAGAGCTGGTCCAGGTATTGGAGCTGTTGGAAAGCCATATAGAGGTCGACGAAGAAGGATAACATAACACAATGAAGATTCGTTTTCGGCTAGTTTTGGTCGTGAACATTGACGCCTTGTCTGATGATTCATCTATGATGCAGCGTTTTCCTCCTTACACAATGAGTTATGGTCAACCTTCTTCACATCCTTCAGATTCCATTGGTGAATATGGAATGATTAACTATCCTCATGATGCACAAATGCCATTCCAAAATCTATATCAAATGCAACAAGGATTTCAAGCGGCGTGGTGAGTACGAATTTCTATCCATGGAGAAGTTGTGGAGTGCAATTAAGAACATTTATCGTGGCGTGTTCGATATTATAATCGATATTATCGAGCAGTATGTCTTGTATGAGTGTGTCTTCAATAAGATGGGATCCCTTAGTCAAATATTGCAAAGGGCCACATCGATCTTCATTTAATTGGTGAAAAGACCTTAGCAATGTAATATTAATGTCTATATTTCATTATTAATTAATGTCATTCTTACACTTTTACAAAGTATTTCCATGAATTTCAAAGTATTTTTGTTAATTTATGATATATCGATATTCATGTAAAAATATCCATCGATATATCTCCGATATATCCGATATATCCGTAAATCAAGAATGCAGATATATTAGTCTAAGCGGAAATATTTTTGCTGCCGTCATGTAATCATACCCAATTAAATGTCACGAAAAGATGTCAACGAAGGGAAGTGAGCTCAAAGCTCAATATAATCTTATCTGATTTCGCCGTCAAAAAAGTTTGTCATGTAACAAATAGGAGATGTTTTTCGTAGAAAACTTTGATTGAAAATAATCTTGAACATCCAAAATTTTATTTCAAAACATTCTCAAATCATTTTCATATCAAATATGCTCCAAACAATTTCATATCAAATTTTGATTCAAACACTTTCATATCAAAGTCCAAAATCACATTTCAAATATATTTTTCTCTAGTCATCAAATATCAAATGGTGCCCAGCTATCTTAGGACTTTCAAATGATGGCTAGCCTCATATTACTCAGTTTAAAGTGGACGAGTAGCAATCTTACGTATTAACATTATGAGGAAACCCACTTAAGTGGGACTCGAATCAGTGTTCAATGTGAGGAATGTAAAGGTTAACCTATTTTTAACGTTGATGATGGCCGAGATAGTGTCGGTATTGTTCATGATGCCAGGACCAGTATAAGTGGCTCTTCATTCAAAATTCAAATCATAAAACATCAATATCTCCGCACATTTTCTTATAAACAAACAAATTTCAAAAATACTTTCATACCAAAATCCTATTTAATCTTGAACAATCAAATGAATAAAACAAATCAAACTTTTCCTCGGTCAAATTCACATAAAGACAAATAAATATATTTTTGAAAAAAACTATATATAGATAATCTTCTGTAAAACATATAAAATATTTTCTTTTGCAAAAGCTATATTAATACCTCTTACCTCGAAGGAGTACTTTAGAATCTTGAAGAAGCTAATTAGAAGAATCTCAAATGAATATTTCACCCCAGGCATAATAAGGAAGAATTATCATCATTAATTATTCACCTAAAGTTATAGGTTTGAAATCCTAGCAATGTAATAACATCTATGTGTAAATCCTAATAATATTTTTAAAAACATCTAACTATTAATAATTTAATTAATTAGTTCAAAACTTTATAAAGTCGAGATTCCTTGCACATATGATTTCAAATATTTTATTTATTTATATTCTTGAGTAATTTACCTCTCTACTAAAAATAATTATTATCAGTATATTTTATATCATATTATCCCTCAATATTTATCTTGATCACAATATTATCTAAATAAATTCTCAAATCTTAGCAAATATCTACTTGCCAAAAATATATCCTCAATTACTTATTAAATACATATATTTATAAAATATATCTTTCAAACTTGTCATATTTGTTTATTATATTCTCTAAATTTATCATCAGTCTTTGCCTCTTTTGTTTTTTTTTTCCAATATCAATCATTACCTAGACTTTAATTTTCTAACTGTTTACATGAAGAAGACTTTTAGAACTAATTTCTTTTAATATTAAATTATATTCATAATAATATGACCCTTTGACTCTCTTTAAATGTTCATTTTGTCTTTTAAATTACGATAATAAAAATCATATGAGATTAAAGCTTGTTTCAGTTCTTATCATCCTCTACACATTCGTCCTCTGATTAAAGCATATTTTCTTTTTCTTGTATTGTTTTCATCTCCAAAGTATGTGGTCCTATTACATTTAATTTTTCATTTTTTGTTTTTCTTCTCTTATTTTTCTATACTCTCGTAGTACGATGGTCACTCTTCTTTTCTTTTTAAATCAAGCGTATGGTGGTCACCTTGGCTATTTCATTTTTTGTTTAGTTTCGTTCGTGTAAACAATTCCAGACACCTTTGGATTAATTATTTTTATCTTATTTTTAAAGGAAAATAGTAGAAGTCATCCTCCAGTTCTTCAAGTTGATATAAACTTTAAAGAAATTAAAATCATACCAAAATAATTCTAGGAAAATAAATAAGGAAGATATAAAAAAAAAACACCTTTAAATTCTTCTTCAACCTTAAGATCTAACATCCTGGGTTTAGGGATTATACGAACAGCAGAAATCACTCATTTGAAGCTCTGAAAATAATATATATATATATATATATATATATATATATATATATATATATATATATATATATATATATATATATATATATATATATATATATATATATATATATTCGATTATTTGTAGTAAGATTTAGGAAAATCTTACATCTTAGAAAACCATTTTCCAAACCTAACCTTGGGGGTTCTACGATCCAAGAGAGACTTCAGAGAGAAATGAATGATTCAATGAATAATGAAATATTTTTATTATTTTCTTCTATTTATACCTTGGGTTTTATAGAAGAATTACCCTTATGTCCTTCTTTTAATCTTTAAAAGAATTAGTTTTTTTTACCACTTTAAAAATTACGGGGTGCTACATTGTTTCTCCCCTATCCAAACACAATGTCCTCGTTTTGTCCCATGAAATTGTGGGGTCAAACGAACTAACACCCCCTATGGGGCCAAACGAAACAGACCCCCACATCGAGGTCGAGGATCGGCTCACGATACCATTTAATAACGACTGATCGTCTATTGTAGATGTTAATAAAACCGATCCCAAATGGCCTCGAACTTTCATGCGTCTCTTAAATTGAGAGGAGGCATACTTAAATAGTCTTAGGAAGTTTCTCCACTTATCGATGGGATGAAACCATTGGATGGGGAGAAACCGTATTTATGAAATCTGAGCTTCCTCTCGACGAAGTCTGTTTAGTTTGACCCGTGAGTGTTTGTTAGTTTGGTCCCTTGATAAGTGGGACGCAATAATTAATATCTCATCAAGGGTGGTGTTTAATATCCCAGTCGATAGGGAGAAGCTTTGCAGCATATATGTATAGGCTCACTCTGTTTTAGTAAAGCGCGTTTTAAAGTTGTGGGGGTCTCTTGAGTTTAAAGCGGACAATATCTATACGGTTGGGCGGATCCTGCCTTACATCATATAAGGACATAATATATACATCATCATAATTATCATCGGCCTGACTATAGATTGTCTGCAAGAAGAAACAAGCATCTGGAGTGCTTGAGTTGTGATGATTAGAAATGCCACATTCGACTTTGAGGTTGTACCTGCATTACAGGAGGGCCCATATTAGCTATTGTAAAACATGTTGTGATCCATCCAAAGAATGTCATGAAAATTATAAACCAGAAAAATAAACAAAGTTACAGAATAACAGAACTTCTCAGCTGATGTTAGATTTTAACTTTTTGACTTTGATTGACAAAATTCTTGATTAGGTTCACGAATGAAGAAACCAAACCCAACTTTGTTCCCAATAGAAACAGTAGCCTCTTTGTTCCCAACTATATTGAAAAGGTCCAAAAGTTTATCCTTCTGAAGCAATGTCTTACTTGAAGGTCATCCCAACAGGAAACTAAATGAATTTTAGCACTATCACTCCCTCCAGATGCCTTTGAAACATCTTCTACATCAAGGACATGAAGCAGGAAAAACCTAGGGTGGTCATCTAAAAGTACACAAAGTGGGCCACAGCTCCACTCTTTTAGGATTGATAAGAAAGAAAGTATAGGAAACAATCAAATCTCACTAAGGTCTTCTAAGATATGGTACGACCTCAACAGCCGTTTAAGTTTACAATTTAGTCTTGGGTTTATATAACCATGAGCTCCTCCCATGACATTCGGTAACATTTAAAGGTAAGTTATCACAAAGTGGTTATAACAATGATGCTCCAAGGCTTGATTCGTTCCTTAGGGATGGGCCTCGTCCCGGAATTATGAGCAGTGGTGGACCTAGAAATTCTCGTCAGGGGGCATTTTAATATATGGGATTTAAGGCGGTATACTTTTCTTCCTTGGTTCAATTCCTTTTGAAAATAAGGATAAAAAAATTTAGGACTTATGGGATTTATGGGGTATACTTTCCTTCCTTTGTTCAATTTTCTTAAGAAATAAGGATAAAAAATTTTGAAAAAAAAAAATTCAGGGGCATACTTTTCTTCCTATGTAAGATTCTCCTTGAAAATAAATATAAAAAATTTTGAAAAAAAAAAAAAAACTAGGGAGCATACTTTCCTTCCTAGGTTGGGTTCCCCTAGGAAACAAGGATAAAATTTTTTGGAAAATAAAATATTTAGGGGGTCATACTTTCCTTCCTATGATCAATTCCTTTTGGAAATAAGGAAAAAAATGTTCAATTTCCCTTAAAAATAATGAAAAAAAATTGAGGTCTTACCTGTGTCCTCTACTGATTGTGAGAGGGCTACAACCCATAGATCCGTGAAGTCACCACGAAGTTGTAGGAGGGTTGCTAGCCTTGAGGTCCACGAAGTCACCAATCATCGTGGACGTCAATTCTAAAAGAGAAATGGATTGTTATGATTCATTATGAGTCCTACATCGCTAAGGTATAGTTTGGGCCTTCTGAGTTTATATCTGCCAAGACTCCTTCCTTGATTGGCTGACAATTAGCTTTTACGGGTGAGTTCTGTCCAAATGGTTATAACATAACCTTACTAAGAAGAAATTGCAAAGCATGGCACTAGAAGAAAAATAATTTGTTCATTATTAATCTAATTTTACAGCAAATAACCTAATTTATAAACTTCAAAATGTCCAAAAACTCAATAAAAAGTTATTTGTTGGGACTTTTATTTTGTCTCAAATATAACTCCAATTAAATAACAGGGTAAGAAAACCAAAACTTTTTTTATTAAAAATTTGTAAATTTATCTAAAAAAGACTTCGAAATTTCCAAAAAAAATGCAAGTAGGAAATCTAAAAAAAAACAAACTTTGTAGAAAATAGGAAGTTTAAAAATATCAGTTAAAGAGAAATTTCCAATAAAGAAACTTCCCAAATTCCTTTCTTCACTGAACACTTCAAAATTCATGCATGCTATAAGGTATGTGAAATGGAACAAATGTGGGTGGTGTATTCAAAAATTTTGATGGGCTCAACAATCATTTTCAATTCTTAGGTTTCACACAGGTTAGCCTTTTTCCCAGCCTAAACTCCAATTTAGGTTGGACTTAAGCTAAGAGTTCGAACAACGACTCTGACCTAAACTCAATTTGGGTTGGACTTAAGCTAAGGTTTGAGCAACTTGACCCTGACCTAAACTCAATTTGATATTGAACTTCCTAGTTTTTGAGGTTGTTTTCTTTGTTTCTTGGGGGTAGGTTTTGGGATCCAGAAGGCCTTTGGGGTGTCTTTTGCCCTTTGCTAGGCTTTAGAGGTCCTTTTTGGTGTGGGTTGTGCTCTTAATGCTGGTCTTTCTTACTGTGGGGAGTTGATAAACCCCCAATTCGTTTTACTTATGTGAGACGTGGGAGCAAAGGAGCTTCAAGGGATGGCATGCATGAGAAACACGTGAGGATAATATTCTGTGTGAGGTATTGATTTTAGTGTGGGTTTATAATAAATGATATATTTGATCAAATATAATTGTCCATTGTTACATTTACCTGTTTGAACCAAATTTGAGTATTAGCATAAAACGTTATAAGAAGAACAATGGATGCAAAACTCTAGATAAGCTATTAATGTGAAGCTTTTTGTTAAAGTTATGGTAATAGTTTGACAAGACAATCCTTGTAGGGATATGATCTATAATCTTGTGTTGACATTATATTTCTCAGACAGCTAATTTCAATTATTAACATCCATAATATATTAAAGATTGTAGTAATTAATTTTTATATTTGATTATTCTTTACAAATGAAAGTTTACTATTAAATATAGACATGTCATTTGAAAAATTTAGTTTAAAATACTCATATAGAAAATATTTTCTTTCAAAAAAAAAATGCATCTTATTCTTTTATCTTTTTCAGAAAGCAAAGTTTTTGGAACATGGGCCCCCAAGTTCAAGGTGCGACATCAATAATAATAATAATAAGAAGAATATATTATTATTATTATTAATATAAATTCAATTATATAACATTTTATGAGAACATGTAAATTTTATATATATCCTGTGAATTTATGTACATGTTTATTTTTTTATTTTTGTTAAATAAATTTTTCATACCAACTTGTTTGAAAATTTAACAATATACTACAAGTGTCAAATATATATATATATATATATATATATATATATATATATATATATATATATATATATATATATATATATTCATATTCATGCATATATACAAGACTGTTATCTATTAATTTACCAACATCTTTTACATTCTTGATCCATATATATGCATAAACTAAGCATACGTTAGCATTTTATAGGATCAAATATTGTACAGAGTTTTTTTTTAATATGTTTTTAATTTAAGATAGTAAATTATAAGATTTAATTTTGAGCTTGTGGGACATACCTTGTTGAAATGGTGAAATATTTCTACAGATTAGTTGAGCATGATGAGATGTATGTACGATTAGTACAAACAAATGTGCATTCTACCTTATGCTACATTCTAAACAATGTTTTTTAAAGGGCCAATTATGCTTTAGGGTTAGATGGACCCCATTATTTCATAAAGAATCCATCAAACTACCTAAATTTAACCTAAAGACATATGTTTTAAGGAAAGAAAAATGTCCTCCCTTGGTCACAAACCCTAACCCCCTCTCCCTAGCCACACAAGCCACATGGGCCACCCTATAATGTCCACTTTTTTTTGTTGTCTTTTTCATATAAATCATCCTCTATTTTCACTATAAATTAAATTTTATAATTTTAATATTATTCCTTATTTATATTTTCTTTATTAGATTATTTTTTTTATATTACTTTTAATATACAAATACATATACCTAAAATAATAAATAATTTAATTAATATATTTATATATATATATATATATATATATATATATATATATATATATATATATATATATATATATATATATATATATATATATATATAAATTCCTATTTTATCATAATTTTATTTATAATATTTTATTATCTTCATACTATAATCTCATTTTTATACTTTAATATTATAAATTTTCGTAAACCCTAAAATTTAAAAATATAAATCAAGGAAATACTATCCACAAGTTAATTATTTTCAAAATAAAGAAAAATAATATAAAAATATTAACTATTTAACAAAAAAAAAATAATAATAAAATTTAAAAAGTAATATTTAAAACCAGAATAAATTAAAAAGTAATAGTGATAATATCAATCTTTTAGTAATAATAATTAGGTTTATTAAAATTAAAAGAAATATAAAAAATAAAAAATTACAATATTAAAATTACAAATATTTTAAATAAAAGTTTATTATGAATAAGAAATAATAATCAGCGTTATTTATAAGGAATGTTCTTCATCCTTAGGTTAAGAAATGTAATTATTTGAGTTTTAAAAATAATTAAATTTTTCTCTAAAAATCAATTAAAATCCTTGAAAAGTGGTAGGCTTGTATTAGGGGTGGGCAAAAACCTAAAGAGCAAACCCCGAGAAAAATAGGTTAAATAGAGGCAGAAACATTGAGTTTGATTTTTGTTTACACAAATTTGGTTTCAATTTTGGTTTAGTTTTACAAAATACAAAAACCATGGTATATATATATATATATATAATTGGTTTCCCACCTTGTGTGAGTTGTGACTTTCTCTCTTCTATCCGTCACTTTTACTTTTTTCCTCAAAACCAAAACATATAGGGCGTGATTTCTTTGGAGTAGTTTTTTTTTCTAATGAAGTTGTTAAAACAAGTGGTTGATTAAAAAACCATAATTAAATTATCTAATCTCATGCATTTTATATATTATTTGTGAATGTATTATAAATGCACAAATTATTACACAAGTGTCATGTGATTGCAAATGAATAGATTAGCCATTCTTCTTTTTTCTTTGCATTTTCATTGTATTTATATTTCAGTATCATAATTTGAGAATTTTAATATATGATTATGGAATTGTAAATTTATTTATTAATTATGGTTAACCAAAAAAATGGCTAACTAAAGATTTGATTAACCATATTAATTGTTATTAGATTTTTATTTATATAAATATAAACCAAAAACCCGAAGATCAAAATTTTATTTGTGTCACCGAGTTAGGTTAACGAACTATATCCACTAGCTTGTACACCCTTGTACATTTAATTCCTTGTACAATTAGTGTAAATACCTTGTATGTCTCATAATCTTGTAAGGCAGAGAAAATTAGATTTTAAAAAAATGGTAAAATCGTGGTGATCAAATCAGGGAATTTTACGATCTCAGGACAATCATGAACGTGGTTAGAATGTCCTAAGTAATCTAGCTGCGTCGGGTACGTCAGTCAATTCTGCGTTTTTCGGTGGCAGCGTCGAGCGTACACCCACCTGATCTCCTCTCGTTTTTCTGCCCCAAAACCACGGCCACGGCCACCCCTTACAAGTGCTAAATGCTAAATGCTAATCCCATCATCTTCATCATCATTCATAAATGGCCCACCCAGTCTAGGAAAAGTTTTTTATACATATGGAAGATGTATAATGTATAATATTTTTTTAATTTTTATGTTTATTAGGTTTAATTAATTCTCCTTTTATCTTGTATTTTAAATTGGTTTTTTCAAAAAAATAAAAAAATTTAATCTCCTAATGGAGTGAAAAAGCATAGATGACCAAATACCAAGTCGCATACAATGAAATAACTTGTTAAAAAAATATAAACAAAATAATAATGTATAATTTTTGGCTTAAATCTGTTTTCTTGATAGTAGCAATATTAAAAACAAAAAAATATTAATACAAACTTTTTGAAAAATAGTGATAACAATAACACAACATTAGCCTATATCGATGATTTTTGGAGCATCAACGTACATTTATGCTGATAATAAGATGCTATCAAGTATACATGTTTTTAACTTACCTTATAATTAATGTTAATGGTTAAATTTTATTTTAGCTTATTTGTTTCATAAAGTCTTAGAAAATTCTTTCATATAACAATTTCTTAAAAACTTAAAATCTAACCCTTTTATATTAAAAATATAATATCATTTAGTTAAAGATAATCTGGGAAACCTCTTCTATTAACCTAAAAATTTTCACCAAAAGAGGATATGCCTTTTTATTAGTAAAGAAACATTATTGTCACTTTCACTTGGGAACCCTTTGCTTTACAACATTTTAAAACCTTTAGCAGTGCTAGTGAACTCTTTCAGAATCTTTCATGGTGCCTGCTTTTGGGCCTTCATTCTAAGCCCCTTCCCATTTTAGTTTTCAGACGTAACCATTTTTTTCATTATCTTCTTAGCAATAGGCCATAGTTGGAAGTCGGCCTCTTCTTTACTATCAGATATGATGTTAATGTAGGCATTGACGACAGTGATGGGCTTTTTCCAATGAAGGTATTTTCATTTTTCAATTTAAGATCAAATTCTTTAGTTAAACAACCATTTTCTTACCATAATTCTCAGACAAACAATCTCTTGATAAATAATAAATTATCTATAAAATTTACTTATAATATAATAGTCATTAAATTTATCTACAAATTACTAGCAACAAAAACCATAAGTAAGTCATTTTCCTGATAAAATATAACATGAAAATTACTTATCATTTACCGATTAAAATTTAGTATTATTGTTATCTATTCTTTCATTTTTGCGAAAAAAAATGTTCAATAGCTAAACTGTTAAACTCTTGTTGTGGAAAATTACAGCATTAGAATTTTATAAAAACGATTGAGACATGGCTTATAATAGCCTTTATAGCTAATATTTATAACATTTTTAGGAAAGTTTATCTACTAAATATTAGAATATATGATACCAATTTTTTTTTTCTAGACAATCTATAATTTTATTTATTTTTTTATAAAAACAATATTGTACATGAAATAATAAGGCATTTAGACAATTTTCAAATATCATTTTATTAATAATATAATCCAGATTAGGAATATTTATTCTCTAATCATGTGAGTCTAATATTTTCAGTACAGACTCAGTTTTTGGTATTCTTATTGTGAAGTCAAAGGTGATATTTACGATAATGTGAGTATAAGGATATATTTTTGCGTCCATGCAAGAGGAGAGAGAATACATAGAAGAAGGGGAAGGACAAGGTGATGGTTTTATCAAGTCAGTCGCCATACAAAGGAGGCTGATGAAGGAGAATTCAGTAAATAATTATTTTTTTCCTAAAATACGCTTAGATTTCTTTCGAAAATATTTATAAAATTATTATTATTATTTTTTAAAATCATATTTACCAAATACAATTTAGACACTGTATTTATCAATTATGATTTTAATATTATCTTTTAAAACTGTAATTAATAAATACGATTTTAAAAAGTAAAAAAAATACTTTGATAAATAAATTGGAAAGAAGCGTATAATAATCATTTAAAAAAAATTACCTTATCTGTGAAACTGAGAAGGAAGAGGTGTTTTACTTCTAACTAGACCATAAAAGGTTGATATTCGGGTTCCTATTTCAATCGTATCGAGATGAGGACGGACCAGGCGAAAAGACTGTAAGTATTGCTTCAGATTCCACGAGATCATGGACATCGAGCAGGACGATTGCATCCAACTAAGGGAAAGTGAATGCCTATCCAACGTGGACATCTTAACCATTGGCCTCAGGAAAGGTCGAGGCCAGGGCATACCGCCCCCATCACCTACGTCATTAACTCGAGGCTGCTTTGTAGCCCTTGGGGAGGAATCCGGTGATCTCGGGGTTGTGGGAGGGAGTCAGGCTAAACAAAGGCTCACCTCTGAAACATCATATCAAGGGGACATTGGAAATACAAAGCGATGTCAAACTCCCTCGGATGGACACTACCATAACCTTTCAAACTGACATTGGAGTTGCCAACATCCTTGACGATCCAGGTAATAGGGCCGTCGTGGCCAACAAACGATTACACAGAGGTCTGATGCGACAGCAGCTCGGTAGACATCATCTTATCCGCCTTTAATAAAATGGGCATGGAAGGGAGAAGCTGCGAAATAGGTCAACGCCCTAAATTCTCAGGAGAAGAGTGATACCACAGGGTTAATACAACTAGTGCTCACTTTGGAGATCCCATTTTGGTGACAACGGTAGGTTCCTCATAGTATATGCCGAAATCAGCTTATAACATCTTTGTTGGCGAGACCGTCCCGCGCCAATGTAAAGTAAGGTCTTCCCTTCCGCTATCTTGATCATCAAATTCCCACTGCAGATGGGGTGCAGAAATGATCCAGGAGATCGGTAGCGTAGCGAGTGCTAATTAGGCATCAATGGAACAAAAGCGGTTGTAACATACATGGGCCAGGCTTAAACGAGATGAGTGGCGTCGACTGCATGAGGAAGAACTAGAGACCAATACGACGATAGCGATAGAATATCTGGTTGTGGATCCAAATTGTGAGCGTCGGGGACCTCCTTATCAATTCTTAAGCAGGAGATATAAGTGTTGGCTAGAAGCGGAGGTTATGGGAGGGGTGACCCAGTAGTAATCACACACAAATTTGAACATCATTTCTAACAAACCTATCAAGCGAAGGAGTTCTTTAAAGCTGAGAAGGCAGTCAATGAAGAGGGTTAACAAACTATCGGGCCAAGCCTCCAGAGAGTAGAATACCACACATTGGTTGGCTAATGTAGTGCTCGTCAAAAGGCCAAGCAGCAATCAGCTGGCTGCATTGAGCTTCCATGATGTCAATAGAGCACAATCCCCAAAACGACTTTCCCCTCAGGTAGACCTTATAGTGGACACCACAGGTTTAGCCCACGAGCTTCTCGACTTCATGGGCCAGCTTTCTCGGGATATAACGGATTACGAATGGACCTGGTAGTCTCGAGAATACCTCATTTGTGACCAGGCGGGGTACTTCTTGTTACAGGAGTTGTACCTTTTGGTTGAAGAGACCTTTGGGGTCACTTATTAGAAGCTGAAATGTAAAATGTTTCAAGCGATTGGAACGTCTATAGGTATATATAGATGACATCTCTGTGAAGTCAATTAAATTTGAGCTCATGCCCTTTATTAGTGAGTCATTAGGTCTGAAGAACTATAACATGAAACTAAATCCAGCAAATGCCGCCTTTGGAGTCTCGACGAAAGAATTCTTGGGTTTTGATCAATAGCGAGAATATAGCCAAATCGAGATAAGATAAAAAGCCATACTAGACATCACGACGCAGTTGAACACTAAAAATTCAACATTAGCGGGGAGAATATTTGCTTTGAAGCGCTTTGTATAGATCGACAACAAACCGGCCATTCTTTGATTACCGAAAAAAACTTACTGGGCGTCAATGAGGCGTTACGCACTAAAAACACGACCCCTCCGTCCACGGTAGGCGCCCCAGAGAAGTCCTTACCCTTTATTTGGCGTTGAGTTTACCAACTAGCGCGCCTGAGTGAAGGCGAGATGAGCTCTGACGGCCGTATTACTCTGACGAGCTTTGAGGGGTGGAGGAAGGTATCGGTGGAGAAATTAATCTATCGTTGGCCTTCTTGCTTGCCCGAGCTTGACCATATTTCGAGGCTCTGCAGCTGAAATCCCAACAAAACACAAGCTAGAAACCCTCGGAAGGCGGTATTGGGCCATAAAGCTGATGAGTTCGACGCCAGATACAAGCCCGAGGGCCAGGTCGAAAGGCGGTTGCGGCGAGATTCATCGTGGAAATTCACCCTCCGAGCCACCAGGCACAGCGCAGTACTCCATTAGCGGTGGAGCTGCCCATCGGAGGTTTTGGTAGATGGGGTGCCAGATCTGGGAAGAGGTGTGGGTCCGGTCCTAACCTCCCGGGGACGGGATTAACGTGGAATCACGCTTTTCAGTTAGGATTTCAAGCCTCCGATAACAAAGGCGAGTACGAATGCATCGCGAGTAAGACTTAATCTTGCCCACTCCATGTTGTCGATTAGAGACATGCGATGATTTCCAATTGGTGGTGAAAACGGATAAGACTCTTACCGAAGCCAAGGGTAGAAAATATTATCTGTACCTCAAAAGGTCTGAGAGGCGGTCAAAAAAAAGTGCCTCTAAATTCCGGTCAGGCATGTCCCGAGGCGTGAAGGCAGAAAGCGGGCAATGCACGGCATGCATGACACCACACGGGAGGATCTAGATAGATTGATATCAGTCGAGCACCTCCCAAAACCCTCAGGTAGATAATAGGCGATGAAGTGTCCGTAATGTCGGCGAGGCTAGATGGACCCATTGGGATTACTTGGTGGGCAGACTTGTTGTCAGCGATCAAAGGAGGCCTCAAGCTCGAGACGAGGTGGCTCAGGTTCACCATTCATCGAGGATAGCATAGCAGGCTTCTCTACACCCATCCGCCCAAATCGTGGGAAAGGAAGGCATGACTATGTGACGCAGAGGTGCGTGGAAGCATGCCGGCAAACCATATTGGAGCCAGGACCTTGGCAGCAAAGACCCTGAGATAGGGGTATTATTGGCTGCAATGCCAAAGGCGCCAATTTGGTTAAAAATCTGAGACACAGTCGAGAGCATGCACAGATCTCGCCTCCCTTAGAGCAATGGCCTGGTCTGACCCTTGCTAGCGCTGTGATGGGGAAAACGTGGCCAGGCCCGTGGGAAGGGTCGATTGCAAGTTTGTTGAGGTTTCACCCGAGTGGGCGGCGAGCCATTAGCGACAATCTTGAAGCGAAGGTACGCTGCTTTGTTTTGGCGTTCCATAATTTGGGTTTGGAATCCACAAAAATGCGGTATCGATAATGAGCAGTTCGACAATCCCAGGATTCGAGAGATTTACGCCAGGGCTCGGTACCAGAACTACTACTCATCCCAGCTCATCAGCGGTCAGATGTGAGGGAAATCTCACTATAAGGACTCTCAAGGCAGCATTGAAGGCTAAGCTGGAAAATCTAAAGGAAAATGGATAAGAATACCTTCCAGGGTATTATGGGCATCCTGAACTACGCAAATCGGCAACTCAAAGAACCCCGTTTGCTCTGGCATTACATTATTTAGTAATGGCTCCGTCGGGGTTATTCAAAATCGCCA
Organism: Tetrastigma voinierianum; assembly: GCA_016808115.1. NCBI lineage: Eukaryota > Viridiplantae > Streptophyta > Magnoliopsida > Vitales > Vitaceae > Tetrastigma > Tetrastigma voinierianum. The sequence continues at coordinate 116,021 of JAEQBH010009010.1, forward strand.
GAGAGTTGAGTTCGCAAATGCGAACCGCAGCGAGAAATTCTGCTGAACCTTGACCTCCTAGAAGAAGAAAAAGCGTGAAGGCGGGTTCTAAGGCGTACAGAGGACTATCGTGAAGGCAGCAAAATATTACGATTGAGAGAGATTGAGGCCCGGGGTTTTAAGACCCAGCGACTGATTCTAAGAAACTCCTACAACAAGAAAAGCCCACACATGGGAAGCTAGAGGCAGCTGGGAGGACCGCATGTGATATCGCGAATAGGCCGGCACGGCAGCTACGAGACAGACATAGAGGAAAAACCACACTTACATTCTTGAGCGGCAGGCACTCAGTGATTCTACCAATAGGCATTCAGTTGTAGCTTTAATAAGAAATTTAATTATTACTATAATAACATTCTTCATATTAATTTAATTTATACTTCCAAGGCTGTACTTTATTTCAAATATCTCAGAAAATTACAATCAGCAAAGCTGTTCTCTACATCTCATAAAATTACAATCAGCAAAGCCTTTCTCTACATCAACCATTCTCTACATCTCAAAAGATCACTGTTCAATGACCCAGTCAAGGCAAGCCTGAGAAAGGGGAAAGAGAAAAGGAAGGAGAAAGAAAAGGAAGGAGGAGAAAAGAGGGGAGAAGGAGGTATAATGGAGACGGAACTTAAAAATATTCCCTCGAGGCATGGCCCCCTCGAGAAACGGAGATCAATTCGTCTCGATTAGAGACGGAATTTGAAGGCAGAAATTCCTTCTACGATCGAGATGGAGATTGGACTTAGAATTATTAATTTATTTGAAAATCCATCTCTAATCGATCTACGATTAGAGCGAACCATTAATTTAGAGCGGAAAAATACATCTCGATTAGAGACGGATTAAGAGCGGTGAGAGAAATATATCGGCGTTTTTAAGACAAAATTTCCGTCTCTAATTAAATCACGGAATTACGTTTTAAACGGATTAGAGACTGTTGTAGATCTTTAAATGAGGTTTTATGATGAAAAGACTTAGGCATTGCTGGAGAGGCGCGAGCGGTGAACCATCCTTGGTGCGTTCTGCAGTTATATCTATGATTCACATTATTGAGACTAACTGAGTGACTCTAAAAGTGAAGTAGGAATCAGTTGAGATAAAACGTAAATTGTTTAACGATGTTATATATAAGATAAAATATTAGGCATTTACTATGTAGAAGTAATTTTAAAGATTTGTGAATAGTGTTTTTTATTTTTATTTTCCTAAAAGATTATATAATTCTATGGAATTTGAAAATATAAAAATAGATTCAAAATATGGAGAAATGAAATATGAGAATCATTTGAATAAAAAAAATTATGATAAATTATGCAATATTGATATTTAGAAGGAATTTTAGAATTAGTTATTTATTATATTATCAAATTAATTATGATCAGTTTATATTTTTATATTAAACTAATACTATTTTAATGTATTAATGGTTTTCATATTATTTTCATTCAAAGCTCTATTTAAAAGAATAGTTTCAAATTGAATAATAATATTTATAATTGCTTTTAAAGGTGTTATTATTTTGATAATTATAATAATTTTTTATTTATATTTTTCTAAAATTTTGAATGTTCAACATATTTTATAAAATTTATTGTCTATAACCATTGTATGTAGTTGAAAGCAGAAACTTGGAATGATTGCTTCTACTCTCTTAGTGGTAAGATTAGTGTAGGACTTCTTTGGTGGTTCTCTCTAATCATGAAGAAGTCTTACTATGGGTTCTTGCAAACTGGATTATCTAAATCATGAAAAGTCTGTGAACGGATTCTGTCTTCTCTCTCTCTGTCAACTATCATAGCCAATGTACTTTATTATTTTCCACGTTTGTTTTTGTACTATAGCCTTCCATTGCACTTTCTCCTTCTTCTTCCTTTTTTTCTCAGTTCTTGAGTATAAGCGCAATTTTTGTTTTAGGCTGCAACATGATTATGTTGCCAGTTTTCTTTATATGAGAAAGGCAGTATTAAATCAAGCGAAAAGGAAGGGAGAGAAGAGTATTAGCAGATTAATTAACGTATGTGACATTTAAATTTTTTTTTTTTTATAGTTTTTGTTTTAGGGAAGTACACGTATTATTTATGTATTCATTTTGAGAGCCAGTTCTTTCATTGAGAATGAAATCATGAAAATAAAGAAATCCCCAAGTCACGATCTGAAGCCAAAGTACTCCTAAAGGCAGAAATGTAAAACATTAAGTGAGAGGGACCTCAAATGGGTTTTTACTAAATAATGATAACAATAAAATCACATCAACTTTATGGTGACAACACAGGATCCTATAGAATTTTTTAAATAATTTTATTAGTCAAATTAGTAACATAAAAATATATAATTAAATTAAGTTAAAATAAAAAAATTAGAAACAAAATACAGTTAATAACATAATAAATTGAAGCAAAAATTCGATGCATTATTTTTTTATAAAAACACAAATCTTACACATTTGATTAGAATACCTATAATGATAAGAATACGCAGATTCAAAGTTATAATATATTAGTGGTAGTAATTGATTTGTTGGCCTTACATCTTATAGAATATATTTTGTCGATCTGATTTTATACGATGAATTGAATCTCTTCGTCGATCCAATCCTACAGTAGTAATTATAACAAGGCGCAGCGAAAGAAAAGCAGCTTGTGTGTGAGATGGCCAAAACCACATGTTGCAGCAGACATCAGCGGAAATCATGGAAAAAAACAAATTAAAACTCAAATATATGTGAAATAATCACTTTATTGAGAAAGAAAATGATTGAAAAAAATGTAGAGTGATGATGATTTTAGGCGAAGAACCCACACCCACAAGTACCCTTCCTCCCTCCTTGTGCTAAATGCTAATCCCATCTTTATCATCATTCATAAACGGCGTGCTATTCCTTTCCCAATTTGCCATTACCCCTGCATTCAATTTTTTAACTCATTCCTCCCCCAAGACGAAATATAAGAATGAGAAACATATATCTTTTAAGTTATTCCAAAATGAATGGACTCAAAATATAATGCATAATAGGCACAATACTTTTTATTTATTATTATATATTTTTATAATTATTCTTAAATATTGATATCAATTATTATATAATACATAATACTTTTAGATATTAACATTATTTATATAGATAAAATTAATAATGTTAGCATTTATATATAAGTAATTTTAAAAGATTGTAGACCAGTGTTTTATTTTATATTCCAAGAAATTTACATGTTTAGTATTATTCTATAGGTGAAAATGTAAGAAATGGATTAAAATCTATCGAAATATTATAGATATAGAATGTAAATAAATCATATGCAATATTAATAAAATTTTAAAATTCAATTATTTATTATATTAATAATTATTATAGATAGTATATTTTTATATTTAAAAGCTAATATATTTTAAATATTTAATAGTTTTATATTAATTTTATTTAAAAATATAAAAAATAAGTTTTACTAATAGATAATAATATTTATAATTGTAGTTTTAAAAAATTGAAAAGCAGAAACTGAGGTGGGTTCCTCAGGATTTCTCACGTGTTTAAAATCTTCCATCTCTACAGTTCAATTCCCCCAGTGACTTGCAGCGACACCATCTACTCATTCATTTCCCCCGTGTTTTGTTTTTCCTCCGTGGCTCCACTCGCTTCACGCCACGTGTTCCCTCCATCTCATTCACTGTTATTAAAACGCCTTCATTCATGTGCCTGTACAATAGCGCTTAATTACCACCTTTCCCTATGGACCTATGATTTCATTTCCTGCCGTAACAGGAGGGATCTTAATATAATTTAAGTTCTTTCTTTTTCCATTTCAATTAGTTGTGATTAGTGAAGTGTTCATGTGGCTCACTCTAACTTCATGCCAGTGAACCCTCCTCGACACCTACAGTCATATGGGACCCACACGACACGAAATGAAATTGGGTGGGGGGGGTGGACAGGGTATAATTGTATAAAGACTTTTGTGTTGTGAAGCTTGTAGCTTCCCACATTGCTCCCCCTACAGGCTTTGCTTCGGATCTGCCTGTTAGCCAGAACCTTTTATTCGGTTTTGTAGTTTTAAAAAGTGAGCTTATTTGAAATTAAGTAAAAATAAACGGATATAGAAGAGCTGGGATATGGGCACACTCGTATTTAGTAACCATACAGGTCGCGATGGGGTGTTGTGAAACCTTGGCTTCATCGCTCCCACACGGTGTTTTATGGCCTTGTATAGAGCTCCCTGTGATTTGGCCAGTTTCAAGCCGTAAGACACACTGAAGTTAGCTGAATGATATCAGAGCAGGATATAGAATTTCAGTATTTGTTGTGATCCTTCTTGATCCATCGCTCCAGAGACCAGGTCTGGCGGTTTATAGCGTGGTGTCCTTTAACAGTTAGGCAGCGTTTTAAACCGTGAGCACGAAGTGAACACGGACAATATCTATGAGTGGGTTGCTTGGTTTCTGCTGCGTTATCGACACAATGCTCGCGATGAGGGGTGTGTTGTAGATCTGTTGATCCCCATCGCTCCAGTGAGGGTGCAGCGGTTTATAAGTGTGAGTATCACTTTAACATTAGGCCGTTTTAAACCCGTGAGGCTGCACGAAGTTACGTTCAAGCGGACTGACCTCTAACAAGTGGGGAGCTGTTTATAACATTTTGTTATCTAACGATCATAGAAAAATTATCCACAATAACTTTGCAAATAATTTTTTAAAATAATATTAATTCTGGTTAGTAAATAAAGATGACCGTTAGGAAAACATATTCAATTTCACTTAAAAATAATGAAAAAAAATTGTGGAGGGCATTTTCGTGGATCCATGAGTCACCATGGAGTTGGGAGGCTACTATCTTGAGTTAAAAGTCATTGTGTTATTAGCTTTAAAATGAAATTAAAAGTGGATGGATTGTTAGGCATCTCAGGCTCAAATGGCCATCTTTATTTTAGAAGTTTCTTTAAAGTACCTCTGACAAACTACTTTATTAATTCTTTATTTATAACTTAGTTCACTCACCACATCTGGATTGTCTCCACTAATTTCTGTAGCCCTCACCCTCTTCACCCTCTTCCGTCTCTACCTCCCATATTCCTAGCAGTTTGTTGTTTACATTTGTTCTCACTTTAATTAGAAGGCTGTTCCTAAAACTATATAAACCAATAATATTTGATCCAATTGTGGTATAGTTTTTTTTTTTTTGTGGTTTGGGGTGGGAGGGATGGACGGACTCAAATGGCGATATGCGATGATAGCGATGTCGACTCATTTGGGACTACTACAGCAGCGACACCGACTGACTCCGACTCCGACAACGACGCCGATTATGACTTTGGTAATGATTCGATGAGACCGACCATCATGATATACCAAGAACTCGTGGTCTGCAATTCTGGATTTGAGTATGTTTTATTCATGTTTAAGGTCTGGAAGAAAAAAAAGTTGTCGGCGCTACGGAAAATGATTATTTTTCACTGTTTACTTTTGATTAGTGGTGCGCTGATTCCTTGGTTAACTTTTGCTGTATCGGTTTCTGCAAATTCTTGTAGCAGTTTTTTGGCTGATTGGTCTTGAATTTTCTTTTGATGATTAATTGAAGAATTTATAGCTGTTTAGTTTGTTTTGAACCAAGAAGTGATGTACTGGTTTTATCTGATGTTTAGTTCACTGATAATTGAAAGAAGAGTGATAATTATTAATGGGATTTTGTAATTTTGATGGTTTAACTGGAAGATTGTTTGTTAGATTCTCTATGCTTTGCCAAAAAAAACCAGATCATAAAACTCGGACAGGAATAATTCAGTGCTTGGTATTAATGGGGCTGCATTATACAGTTCTTTTTTAATTTTATCAGGCAAATCCTGGGAACTTTTGTGTGGTCTGAACAATGTTGCACAATTGGAGCTGTTCCAAAAAAATATGACCGTTATAACTATAGTTGTTAAGAATTCAAATTTTAGTACATTTTACGTGATGGTTGTAAATATGATTCGTTAGTAAAAATTAAAATTAAAAAATTTAATTAAGTGTGCTGCGTGTGGCGTGATGTTATCGACCTTAGTGATGGCAGTATCAAAAATGTATATATATCAACACATGTATATATATATACTATATATATATATATATATATATATATATATATATATATATATATATATATATATATATTGTCAAAAAATAGTTGAATACCTCATCGGTGAGGAATTCCTCTTATTATATAGGCACAAATGTGCAATAAACAAGGCCAAAATCAAGCCTAAATTACAACTATCATATCTGTCTATACCAAAGAAAACTATGTCTATATATAGATTTTATCTAAATTGTTAGAACAAAACAGTTTTTTTAGGGGTGTAAAGAAACTGAGTTTAGTCAACTTTGTTTAAATCAAAATTAGGACGGAGTAATTATTTGAATAAACTTTCATTGAGTTCATATTCTACTGCGCGAGGAGAAAAATTTAGTATATTTACTTGCTTAGTGGGTAAGAAATGAATGAGAAAATGAGAACTGATTCAAAGTGGTCTCTTGAAAAGTGTCTCTGGAGTTGTTAAGGGGTTCTCATCTTTTAGCATTTACGGGTTGGCGGCTAGAGATGGTGACCATCAGAAAAACGCAAAATGTGCAACAAATACCCATACGTTCAACACCGTTGATTATTGATTAATTAAATTAAAACATTCAATCCATTGATTCTTATTTGTAACAGCTAGCTAGTCTAAAGACTAAGAATGCTAGAAAGACAACATAAGCAAGTTAAATTTTTTGTTTTAATATTTAATAATTATAACGTGGTTTTATATAGTTTAAAAATTATGCTTGATATTTATTTAGTGCAGGAATCTGGAGACCGTTATTTTTAAATATATAAAACCACGTTATAGTATTAATAGTTGAATATAATTATATAGTTTAAAAAGACATTGTCAATAAGAACCAATATACCCCACCCCCCCACCCCCAACAAATCCGCTATTTTTAATTTTGTCTTTTTTGAATTCAAATATGAGGATAGTCATTACTCGTGGCTTGGAAGATGGGTTTGAAGGACGACTGTTTCTACTTTAGGAAAACAGGGTAGGGTGGTAATATTACACAATAATAAGCGTGGGGACACCCCTGCAGTATTACCAACAAATCCAACAGTGGTTGTTTTTGACGTCAGCCATTGAGTGTCTGAAAGCTACGAAATCTATCTCGGCCTCTTTCAATCCAATCCACTTGCCCATTCGAATTTCAGTGTTCTTCCCTTCTCAACAAAAGCAACCCTCCTTTGTTTTCCTTTTTATATATCCTTTTTTTCTTTCTTTTTGTTACAATGGCTCAAACGCAGACATTGGGCAGCTTCTATCTAGAACAAGATCAGAGCTTTTCTTTTATATTTATAATTTTAATATTTTGATTCTATTTTGTATTTTAGAATGTTAAACATAAAAAAAAATTAGAATAAAAATATCATTATTTAAATATAATTTTATGTTTTTAAAACTGCCTTTTTGTTTTAAAAAAACAAATTAATAGAATAAGAAAAACAGAGAAAACATCTTTGATTTCTAGTGTATTTTTGTTTTGAAAGAAAGCATAAATCAAAAAAAAAAAAAAAAAAAAACTAATTTAAATAACAAAGAAGAGTTTTCTAAGACCACATTTTTTGTGTCCTTCTTATTTTCAAAAACTACTCTTAAAGAAAAAATTTCAAAACATGAACCAAACAACCCTTTTGAATTTGGAAAACACAAATTTCAAAGGCTTGTTTCATGAATGGATACAAGGATCAAAATATCATTAAAAACGGATATATAAAATTATTTAGTAAAGAGAAAATTATATAAAATTCATAGAATTACTTTGAAAAGTTCAAAAAATAACAAAAATAAGTAAAATACATATATTAGAATTATTTAGTTACGGATAAGCAAAAATATGTTTTTATTTATTTTTAATTATTCGGATAATTATTTTAATGATTAAATTAAATATATTATTATTTAATATTACAGAATATTATTTTATTTCTTTTTGTTAAAATATTAAAGTAGATAGTAGAAATTTAAAAAATATAGGATATTTGTGTCGGCGAGATATTTTATTTCTTTTTCTGTTATTACTAATATTATATCATTTATATAAAATGTCTTTATTTAAGATTTAATATATAAAATTTGATGATAGTTGTAATGATATGTGATATTAATTTAATAATCAGTGTATCAAAAGTTATATTATACTTAATTTTAATTTATAAAATATTATTTCATTAATAAAGTACAATTTATTTTATTTAAATGTATTGAAATATCATGAATCAAATTATGATTAATTCTGATTTTTAAAATTTAATTTTTTATATTTAAAATTTAAAACTAAATTATAAAATGTTTGCAGAATACTAACATTTGTTAAAGATGGATCAAACTTCCTCATTCTTGGCCAAGGGTGGTTTCAAAAGCCCTTTGTAGCTCTGCTGTTGGGGAAGATAACCACGGTTTACCTTTTTCCTCCGACAAACTTCTGGCTTTAAGTATGAGCTTTTTTGTCTTTTTTTTTTTCTTTTTTTTTTTGTTCTTTGGTGATTAATTTGTGAACTTTAAAATGTAGTCAAAAGTGATATTTGAAATGTGTGGGTATAAGGATACAGAGATGTCGCCATGGTACAATTTATGGTGATTGATTAGAAATTATTGTCTTATTAAAACTCAACAAACAACATGGGTTGGGGAGGGACTGGATTGGAATACCCCCATTTGAATGGAAATTTTTGAGCAAAATGTAATTTGATGTTTTTGCCATGTGGCCACCTGTTCTGAGTGTGAGTGTGTGACACCTCTGAATTATAGTCCCAAACCAATTTACGAGTTGCAAAATTAAAGGAAATTTAGTAATGGGAAAATTAAAATGGGGACCTCAAACTTGTGTAGGTTCCCCACCTGAATTCATACTGCAAAACATTTGAAATGTGACTTTGATTTTAGGTTTTTGTTTTGTGAAAATTTAGATATGTTTTGGTATCTAGTTTGCATGTGTAGGGCATTTATTTTTGTTTTTATTGATTTCAAATCCTTAGTGAAAAATAAAAATGGAGTTGGGGAGGATTAGGACCAACATCAGTCACAGGAGCAGTAAACATATGCTACAATGTTTGAAAACAGTAAAAATGATTTAAATTTGGAAACACTTTTCCTCAGATTGTTCAGAAAATGGATCCAAGATCCTGAATCAAATCCATATTATATGTCAGTATTTGTTTTTTTTTTCCCTTTTTGTCTTCTCAACTGATACCATATTAGAAGAATATAGATGGGGTTTTAGGATTACCCTCATATCCACAATTCCATCCATCTTTTATATTTTACGTCCAGTGGATCATTATTGTTTTGACCTTTCGAAAATTCTAAGAAATGTGGTTAAAATGTTCTATTTATCATAAACATCTTAGTTAAAAACAAAAAGAAATGTCAATTATCTTGATAGTAGGACATCATTGAAAAAGAGTCCATGTTTTATCAGCAGTTTCCTATCCTCAAGGAATCATGAGTTAATCATCCACTTTTATATCTTATTGAATAAAAAGGGATGACATTGTCCCTTCACTTCACTGATTAGAAGAAAAAATCCATTGATTTGTGGGAGTATCATGAACCAAGATCAACTAATTATAACAAGGCAGTTGCGAGTTTCATTTTCAAATGAAGGAGTTAAAAGGAAAGTGAAATACATAAATAAACAACACATGACAATCAACTTAACAAACAAAGCTTAAGCTCATGAATTCAAGACACAGAACCATACCACAATGAAGATAAGTGCATGACAAATGGTTGTCTACAGGCAGGTGTATGGCTTGACCCATCCGATAGGCCAGGGGACTGCGATCCTAAGCATACCCCACTGCCCCAGACTCAAACTCTCATTATCAATTGAATTTCTGCAAAAATTCTACCACAACCAACTGGAGTATAATGGGTCATTCAATGATCCCAAAAACAACTTGTTTTTATGAATCCTTGAACACATTCTTTCAACCTCAGCACATTGACTTGATTGAAAACCTGGCATAGTACTGAAGTGCTGAATATCATTGTGTCCTTTACCCTCTCGTTAACATGGAAGATTGATTCTCCACTAAACTGTAAGATCAAGATGGCGACTACCTGGTATAATGCTTGGAATAATATATTCCTCCACATTATGTTGGTGATAAGCAGCTGAGCCTGAGTAGTAGTCGGCTCATCTGGCCTTCTCCATAAGCAGCTCCTTGGTAGGCTGCTCTGTAGCGAGCTAGAGCTCCTAGTGTATCAATTATAGGGACTTTACCCACAATAATTTCACAACACTTTTTGGAAAGGGAATTTCACGCCCTGAAACTAGCACACAATGTTGATTACAAGGCTGCAAATATTCACTGTGAGCTGGAGCTGGATTATTTTCTAGGATGTTGTTATACACACACAGCACCCAAACCCTGGTAATGAAACAATTTCATTCAAGATGAGTGATATCTGAGCTCTCCTTTACCTTGTGCCTTTTATCTGCGCCTGAGGATTATATGTTAGCTTCGCTAATGTTTGTGCATCGTGGTTCCGCCACCTGTAACTGCAACCACATGACATTTATCTTTCAAGCATTGCACCATGAGAAGTTTATCACATGGAGAGCATCTTACCATCACACGGATTTTTTCAACTTTCTCCAATCTCTCCTCTGGGGTGTAGTTCCGGAATACCTCACCTTCTACTACTGCTTCAATATCATTCATGTCTTGGTCGTCAGGCCTCAGTATTCCACATTCGGTGGCTATTTCTCTCGCAGCAAAAACATTATCACCGGTGATCATCGTGACATTCACTCCAGCTTTCTGGCAATCCTCCACAGCTTTTCTCCACCTCTGGTCTGCATGGGTCCTCTATCCCTACCTTCCAGTCCTATAAGAGCCAAACCGTCTTCTTTCAGTCATACCCTTCCTGAGTCTGGAATCTGTGCATGTGCCAAAAAACAAGGCAGCGAGGCTGCCTACCCGCCATATCTTCAGTTTTTCTCAAATATCCTTCTTTCGTTTAAATCCAACGTCCCTTCATTCTCCCAAAAACATCATAGTAGCTAGAACACATTGCTAGTATGATCTCTGCTGCTCCCTTCCAGTGCACGTGTATTGTACCGTTATCTTCCTTAGTACTACTACTTCTCCTTATGGAAACCCACTTTTCTTCTCGAATTGAAGAGCTTCAACAAGGAGAATGGTATAGTCTGCTTCATTTTTTCCATCTCCATGCCAAGTTTCAGTGAAGCCCAGAGAGTGCTTTTTCACATGGGCTACCACAGAACTCAGTGTTGCAGCCTAGTAGCTCCTGTAAACGCTACCAGTTGTATTAGAGCAACTCCTTGTTGGATGAGGTTGAGAACATTTTGCCTTCAATTGAAGAGGGTGGGATCCTCACCAATGGGGTCTTGTCAAGTAAAAACTTTGTCACCTTCATCCTGGTTGAGGTAGGGATACGATGGTAGTGGCAGAGCTTCCCCACGGTCTCTCACAGGCAGAACGCTTCCGAACAATAACTTTGTCAGCTATCATTCTATTCCCTGAATAAGCAGAATGATTCACTACAGCCCTGACAAGCCTTCTGGAATCTTCACCAGTCCAATGTGGTTACTGCCACCGCAATGATTTCTTACCATATAGAGATTTATCACAGCACCGGCCTTTGTTCTGCTCCCAACGAACTCCACAGTTTCCGCTCTCATTTTTGTATTTCCGGTGAAATAGCGAACCAACAAGCCTACAACTATTAGAAAAGAAAGTGCTGCCAACCCAGGGGTTGCTATTGACGATGCAAATTTGTTGAGCCAGGCTTGTAATGGTGTCTCTTCATTAATGTCGGTCTCGGTCATCATGGCGCCCCATGTTGTGTTCATACCAACCGATGTCACGAGCATTCAAGCATCTTCACCGGCAGCCACCACTTTGGATCCAAAAGCAAAATGGATTCCGGTTGCTGCTTGTATACAGTGAAGTGTGATCACCCTCCAGGTCAAAGCTTCAGATTCCATCCACTTGTAGTTTGTAGCCGTCGAATATGGCCATCAGCAGGAACTTGGTCACCGGTGTTTAAGAGAACAACATCTCCGGCAACGATCTCAAATATAGGAATCTGCTGCGGCTTCCATCTCGAACAACATTAACCTTGATCTGATGTTGCTATTGACCTTAAACAACTTTTCCTACTGTCTGTTTTGAATGAAGTTGCTCACAGCAGAGGGAGAAATGGTCAGAATAACAGCCACAAATATCCCCCGCCATCATACCACCCTTCCTTCAGCCCGTGCTCTTTGATTCCAAGACCGAGAGAGAGCGCTGCACAAAGAAGAAGTATGAGAACGGTGATATCCTTAAAGCCTTCCGTTAAGCTTTTAGTGGGTGGCCTCTGGTATGTGTTTGAACCGAAAGCTTTCTGTCTGAGAGCAACATCGTGAACAGCACCAGTACTAGTACTGGTAGTACTGATGCCATTTCTGATATTTGTTTCTAGAATGAAGCTACGCCCAATTCCTCCCAATTGACGAAGGGCCAGTTAAGTTTTTCTCCTTCACAATTGCAGCTAGATCTAATGTTATCAATGCTTGAGAGGCGGCTTCAAGGCGCCTCAACATCCCAAATGAGAACAAAGGAATTCAGGTTTGGGGGACAAGTTTTCCTATTCTCCTCCTTCTTCTTCTAGTCAGTAATCGAAAAAGAGCTCTTGCGCAGTAAATGGTAGCAAAAGCCAAGCCCCATCTCTTGTTGGGTTTGTCTTTGCCATGTGTGGTTGCTACATCGCGAATGACCATTTCTAAGAGACGCAAATCAGGGCAAGGGTTAGCTGGGTTTAGAACTAGAACACTAATCACTGCCTAACTTAATTTCTCCTACATAGAGATAGAGAGAGAGAGAAGAGCACTAATCACTGCCCTAGCAATTTCTCCTGCATAGAGATATAGAGAGAAGAACACTAATCACACTAACTTAATTTCTCCTACATGAGAGAGAGAGAGAGAGAGAGAGAGAGAGAGTTGAAGTTTTTTTTTTTTTAAAGAAAGAACAGGATATTTTTCATTGAGATTAACCATTTCTAAGAGACGCAAATCAGGGCAAGGGTTTAGCTGGGTTTAGAACTAAAACACTAATCATTGCCGAACTTAATTTCTCCTACAAAGAGATAGAGAGGGAGAGAGAAGGAGAAAGTTGAAGTTTTTTTTTTTTTTTTTTAAAAAGAACAGTTTTCATCAAGAGTGACCATTTCTCAGAGACGCAAACCAGTCGCAAATCACTGCCAACTTAGTTTTCTCCTACATAGATACAGGGAGAGAGTTAGAATTTAAGAAGTTAGAACGCCACTTCCATGTGCATTCGTTTCTGCTATATGAATTATAGGTTAAATGATGGAAATGATATTAATATCTATTTTAAAACTATTTTTTATTTTTAAATAAAAATAATATGAAAAACTATTAATACTAATCTCATCTTCATGTATTCATAAACGGACCCAGGTTTTGGTCCGTAGCACTGAATAATTTCATTCCAATAGACATGTCAATTTATTATAGTTCATATGAAAATAAAAATTCTAATTTTCATATAGGACCCACGGCCACGGCCACACACACACCCACAAATGCTAAATGCTAAATGCTAATCCCATCATCTTCATCATCATTCATAAACGGACCCACCCTCGGGTCTAGGAAAAAGTTTTTATACATATGGGGGAGATGTATAATGTATTTATGCTGTGATCAGAAGGTTAATGTTTAAGAAGGACATTGAAAACTGAGATTATATAATATTGATAGTAAGATGTGAGGAATGAGGAAAAAGTGATAAATTTTGATCACATAATGTATTTACTTCATATGTATAATGTATTTATGAAAACTATATTCGGCGTGTGTGTGGCCGAATATATAATTTTTATATAAATTATGTTTTTATATAACGTTTATATAATGTGTATTCACCCACATAACTTTTATATAATGTGTATTCACCCACATAATGTATAATGTATTTACTTCATATGTATAATGTATTTATGCTGTGATAGTAAGATGTGAGGAATGAGGAAAAAGTGAGATTAAACCCAATCGCCCAACCAAACTATATTATATAATATTGATAATAAGATGCATGGAATGGGGAAAACCGAAAAAGTTTGCTTTCTATCCGCCGGTGGAATCTTTTTCCACAAGCCCTTGTTCACACCCTCTCCTCTCTTTTTCTTTCCACCCCAGTTTACAGCTTGTGCATCCACCACCCCAAACCCATCTGTCCCTTCTTCTTAACTTTTACATTAACATTTTGAAATAGTGATTTTTTTACATATTTATTAGGTTTAATTAATTCTCCTTTTATCTTATAGTATTTTTAAATTGGTTTTTCAAAAAAAAAGTAAAATTTAGTCTCCTATTAGGTGAAAAAGCATAGACCCAAATACAAGTCCACAACCTACAATGAAATAACTAGTTAAAAAAATACAAAATAATAATCTATAATTTTGGCTTAAATGTTTTTTCTTGATGGTAGCAATATTAAAATAAAAAAGGAATTAATACAAACTTTTGAAAGAAAATAGTGATAACAATAAGATAACATTAGCCTATATTGATGATTTTGGAGCATCAATGTACACGTACGTTATGGTGATAACGAAGTTCTATCAAGTATGAGGTGGTTGGGCGATTCGTTTAATCTCACTTATTCCTCATTTCCCCCACCATGCATCTTATCATGTTATATAATATAGTTTTCAAACAGCTTCCCTTTTGGATAAGATGTCATTAGAATTTCAATATCCTTCAGATCCTTACTTAAATTTTAACCTGCTGATCTGGCAGTATAAATACATTATACATATCTCCCATATATAAAAATTTATCGGAAGTCTGGGGGAAACTTTTTCCTAAACCCATAATTATTGCTTTAATTAGATGTTGCATGTTGTGTGGCTGGTGCCTATTATGCATTATATTTTCAGTCCATTTCGGAATAACTTAAAAAGATATTTCTCATACGTATATTAATTTCGGGGGATGAGTTAAAAAATTGAATGCAGTGGTAATGGCAAATTGGGAAAGAAATAGCACTCCGTTTATGAATGGCGGTGTGAAGATGGGATTAGCATAAGGAAGGAGGGATAAAGGTTTACTTGTAAGAGTGGGTTTGGGGTGGTGGGTCATCTTACTAGAGAGCAAAAGTCTTTACCACCACTCTCTATATGCTCGGAGTGATTATTGGAAAGAGAGAGAGAGAGACGAGTCGACAGGAGGAGAGGAACATTCAAATTTTTATTATATATTTGGAAAATAAAGCGAAACTTGAGGTGGCAGAAAGCTCGAACATAAATTTTTTCATCTATAATAATTTATGTGTGCTTGAAAGCGAAACTTTGAAGTCGGTTCCTTTCCTGATTCCTCTCCTCTCCTCTCGACACGTGTGTGGGTCCCCCTGTGTGTGTTTTTTTTTTCAAAATTTATATCCTCTCCTCCTCTTCTCTTTAATGTGTTTGTGGAGTGTCTCGACTCTCTCCAAAGTCGCCTAACGAAATTGACATCCTTTCCTGATTCCTCCCTTCTTTTTTTCTTTTTCAGTCATATTCATATAAGACCCACACGATCTCCTCTCGTTAATGTGTTTCTTCCCCCAAAATCCCCCACACCCACAAGTGCTAAATGCTAAATGCTAAATGCTAAATTGTTGTACCAATGTATCATTATCATTATCTTCTTCTTTTTTTTTTTTTTAGTATAAATCAATATATTTATTTATTTATTTATTTATTAAAAACTAAACATTTAAGTTATTAAGAAGTGTACTTTGTGGGGCTGGTAGATATCCCTTTCTAATACCTCTTTACCTTTTTAAGCGTTAGATATTACATTACGTAGGCCCAGAGTGTGATCGTATATATTATTCTAATTGATTTTTTATATCTATTTTTTTTGTATTTCATGTTAGGTATCATGTTTTTACAAGAAATTGAATATAGATCTCTCGTAGTACCTTTCAACCCTTTTATCATTTGAGTTCGACCCTTTTGCCTAATTCAATTTTTGTTTTTAAAAAAAAAAAAAACTAAATCAAGTTGTGGAATACGATTGAGTATTTGGTTGTCTTTGATTCTGAAAAATGCTTGAGGAATGAAAAAATGTTAAAAATCATTTCTTCTAATTATCGGTTGTCTAATGAAGAATCTCAAGCAAAACAGAATGTAAATAAAATTATTTAGAAAATTACATTTTTTTCAAAATTATTTAATATTTATTTTTCTTCATTTTATTTTTCTTTCTACTTTTTTTCTCTATTTTTTTTTTTCTATTTTCTCCCTAAATATTTTGAAACAAAACATAGCCTTTCTAATTTGGAAAAATGAAATAAAACACAATAATAATATGTAAATGATAAAGTATGAAACAATCTTGAAGACCAAAGACCAAATATCTATTTATTTTATTTGCTTATTTATATTTTTAAAAAGTCTTAAGGTGAACAATGGAATCACCAAAAACAGAAGATATCAAAATCAAGGAATAAAAAGTATATTATAATTAAGATCTCACTCTTTCATATCTATAAGATGACATATTGACAGTCGACGTAACTAAAAATTACAAAAATTATTTCCTGTGGACTTGATATTTTAGTCTCGACGAAAGAACAGTACAATTAGTTTTGAAGTTTAAAAATCTTCATTTAAGATCAGTGAGGTGTATAATATAAATTCTTATACACTTTTTGGATTGCCATAATAAAAAAAATATGAACTTCTGGTTTAGCTAAGTATTACATTAGGATGGAGTATAAGGAATTTAAACTCGAGATCATAAAAAACGAAAACAATCTTCTTACATAACCTTATCTCTCATATAACAAAAAATCGGAATACCGGGGAAACTGACTATAATTACGCCCTTTATTCAGTGTTATATTCTTGTGGCTCTTTCTTACAGCCTCATTGCTAGATACTGATCAACAAAGATTTCTTTATCTGTTTGTGCGGAGAGATGATTCAGCATTCGAATGGTGACCAATAGTGAGTGGAAAGGATGCTTTGCTTGTTGAAGGCGTGCAGAATGGATAACATCAGAGACCAGGGCGCATGGTGAGTTCTGGGTGGGTGGTCATCTTCCTAGAGAACAAAAGTCTTTACTACTACTTCTCTATATACTTGGAGTGATTATTGGAGAGAGAGAGACGAGTCGACAGGAGGAGAGGAACCCACAATCTTAACACACCCCATGTTGCCATTATTTCCCTTTTATTTATTTTCTCGATTTTATTGATATATAAAGGACATTCATATATATATATATATATATATACCACTAGATCGAATTTCGTTCCTTATATGTAACATATAAGATTCTTCTCAAAACTCCATCTTTGAACTTACACCAAGTAAAATGCAAAAGTCCAAATTGTTTTTCATTTTGGTTCCTCCACTTCATCTTTTCTTCCTTTTGTCCTTTAACTTCTTACTCTTCATGGTAATTTTAAGGATCATCAATGAATGAAACCAATTATGTAGCTAGTAGGGAGCCTGGTGAGATCTTTACTTTCATGACAACATGGAGAAAACCAAAGGTGAGATACGACTCTCACCAAATTCCATTGGAAATGGTTGAAGTTTTGAAAGGTATGTTTTTCTTCCTGTCTTCAACTTCTCACTCTTTTATTGTGATCTTAGAATGAAGCAAATCAATTCTTCAAGTGGAAAGTTACAGACTGTCTTTTTTTGTTTTAACTTCTATTTACTTTACATATACATATTTTATTATAGTATCATATTTTTACAAAGATTAGAGCCTAGGATCTCCCAAAACCCCTTCCCCATCAGTGGCGGATCCACCTAATGCCCATTGGGGGCATTTGTTCCCACTGACTCTTAAAATTTTACTGTGGTTATAATTAAAAAATATTAATATATTTTTCTTATTATATTGCCCACACTGAAATAAAAAATTCTAAACTTGCCCCCACTGCCATATTTTTCTGGCTCTGCCGGTGTTTCCCATCCCTTTAAAATTTGAGCTAGACCTCAGTCTTTTAGTTTCATTATAACATGGAAAAAGCCACAAGAGTTGTGTAAATCACGCCTAACTCCTTTGGAAATGGTTGTCCCAACCAAAATTCTCTCACGACCCCTACCACTGGCCCATTTGACTCTAGGATGAGAATTAAAACTTGAGGAGTAGGCCAGAAAAGCTACTTTGTGGCTAATTATTTTCAATATACAACAAATTCAATGTAACAAACAATGGTAAAGTTCAAGATAATACCAAAAAATATAATATAAAGAGCCAAATAGTAAAAGAAAAAACAAAAGTATGATATAGGACAGCAGTTGTGAGTTGACCCACCTGATTCTTTACGCTACAGTCAAAATCTGAGTAAAAGATTGATAAATACAACATTCCTTTTTGTGTGACAAAACAATATAGCCACATGAATCACAGATGTTAACACTACAACCAACCCTACTGCTATCATTTTCTGTGAGCCCATTTGAATTCACTGTGTTCTTCTATAATCAAATCATGGATGGAAAATTGTAAAAAATAAAATACAGAAGGTTATGAATAAAGAATGTCTAACTTATAACTATTTTCCCTCTAATTTGAGACTTATTCCTTTTGAAATTCCACACAGCATTTGCATTTTCCTCCTGAGTGTTTTACTCATAATCTGATATTGATTCCTTTTGAAATTCAAAGGGACAGTATTTACCGGGGCACGTGTTTTTCCAGAATCATTTTCTTCATACTCACTCTCAGGATTGACAAACCAGCAGACTAGCCCCTCCTCCTCCTATAGAAGCTTCACCATCATGTATGACAATTGTTCTTATCGATGTTGAGATCAAATGTCTGGTTGTACTGAGAGAAAAGCCCGATGGAGGCCAAGTAGATACCTGCAGAACTATTCTCGATAGCATCGAGGGTTGTACGATCTCAATTTCAGGGCTCCTGTCATTAATCCTGCCAGGAGGCTATACGGCACAATCAACTGGAGCTCATCTTTGGCTGCTTTTTCCCCGGATGGTACTCACCATTGTATGAACTGTGTGCATATGACTCCACATCCATAAGACAGGGACATGGTGGAATCCAGGCTCTGAGGCGCGACCAGGTCATTCCTTAGAAGACAACAATCATCAGATTTTCGGCTGATCTTTTCACTGTAGAGGAGAGAGAGAGAGAGAAGAGGAGTTAGTTATAAAACTAGTCAACATCTTAGGCTTTCAAAATTTATTACTTTTGGACCTAAAAGCATTGTCTTCATTAAATATTTGTGTAGAAAATCTCCTAATCATAATAACAAAATTTAAATGCATATTCCACCATCACAAATGAATCATTAACCAATAACATTTGCAAGCATATACAGAAACCAGGGGACTAAATTGTCAAGTATGATAGAAATAGCAAGCCAAAATAACTTTAGAAAAAACTAAGCTAAGAAAAGAAAAAATTAATTTAATGAGCATTAAAATGAATGGCTATTTCCAGTGCTGCAACAATGACTACAAGGTATAAAAGAATAAGCAAAATGGAAAGATCAACCAACTAGTAAGACCCTCTTGTTGGTTTACCACTCTTTCCACAAAACACTGACTACTTTAAAAAGTGCGACAGATTCAACATATTGTTTATAGGCATTCTGTGTTTCCTCACGTCACAGACTTCAAAGATGAACAGCAACTCATAAGTGCATTACAAGAGAGTATTTTAAGAAAATTTGTTTGTATTTCATTAACTAAATAGCAATTTCAAGAAATTATTTCACAAAAACATTTAATGGAATTAACCAAACACAGCTATTTTCTGCACACTGAGGGGAAATAAAGACAGGCCATATTGTTGGCCGCGTTGCATAGCTGTGAGATCTTTTCAGTTCCAAAGCTCTCTAAGGCTGACGATTACAAGACAATGCAGCTTTTTGAAAATGAATGTGATAAGCTGGAGGCGGAATCTTATAAACAGGCAATTTCAATTCGTATTACCTGTACTGTAGTTGAAATTTGAGGTTCATCTTTCCTCTTTTGTCAAACCCACGGGCAATAGTACCCTTAATTGGCTTTGCTTCCCTAAAATGCCATTTCCACATCCAGCTGCAGGAACCTTCTGGTGAAGACAGCAGCAGGCGCTACAGGTTTCTATGAAAAATTAAGCCAGGCTGCATATGGTACTGGTTTTCCTAAGCTTAGATAAAACTACAGGTAATCTATTTGCCGATTTTCTTTCATTTGAGTAGTAAGACATAATTCCTTTTCTCCATCCCCATTAATTTAAGACACTTTAAACATCTTTTCTGTACTGTTCTCTAGATTTCTCAGTAACAAACCATAACTAGATGGGGAATGCATCACAGGCTGCACACGATCCACCTTAGATTTTTGCAGCAGAAGCTTTCGGACTGAAGTTTCTCTGTATCATCTCAACCTACTGTATGTTTGCCCGCGGTCTTTCCAATAAGTGTGGGGACTGTGATCTTACATCATATGGTTATGATCTAGGTGACTATAAAGATTCTTTTGCAAAGAGAAACAAGCATCTAGAGGTGCTTGATTTGTGATGGTTAGATATGCCACATTCTACGACTTTAGGGATTGTACCCCTTTTAATACAAAGATAGCCCATATTAGATATTAACAAAAACATGGTGAGATCCATCAAGAATGACAGAAAATTATAAACCAAAAAAATAAACAAGTTATGAATATAAGAGTCATCTGATGTTAGATTTCAACTTTTAGCTATGATGATTGACAAAATTATGGATTAAGGTTCAGGAATGAAGATGAAGTAACTTAAGTCCACTTAAGCGACCATACATATGAGGTTCCAACAGAACCTGACTCGAGCAGAGCTCAATAGAAACAGAAGCCTCTTTGTTCCCAGCTATTTTGAAAAGGTCCAAGTTTATCCTACTGGGACAATGTCTTACTTGAAGGCCATCCCAACAGAGAACTAAATGAATTTTAGCACTATCACTCCCTCCAGATGCCTTTGAAACATCTTCTACATCAAGGACAGCATGAAGCAGGAAAGACCTAGAGGGTGGTCATCTAAGTACACAAAGTAGATACAGCTCCTCTTTTAGAAGTTAAAGAAGAAAAAATGAGGATGGAAAATAATGGCAAGGAAAAAAATAAAGGAGTGACCAAGAAAGATAAGAAAGAAAATATGGGAAAAATAAAATCTCACTGAGTCTTCCTAAGAATCTTTACTTAGAAGAAGAATTGCAAAAACATGCCACAGAAGAAAAATAAATTGTTCATCATTAATCTAATTTTACAGCAAATAACCTAAGTTATAAACTTCAAAATGTCAAAAAACTCAATAAATATTTATTTGTTTAAGACTTTTTATTTATATCCTCAAAATGCTAAACTCCGTTAAACTAATGGAATTAAAGAAACTGCAGAAACTCATTTTTATTAAAATTTGTAAATTTATCTAAAAAAAGACTTTGAAATTTCAAAAAATATCTGTAAATGAAATCTTTTCACAACAAACTTTGTAGAAAATAGGAAGTTTAAAAATATCAGATTAAAGAAATTTAATAAGCTTTAAAATTCTTTCTCTTCACTTTTCTTAACACACTTCAAGAAATTCATGCATAGAAGTAAGACAATCAATAGAAGTGCATCTTGGGCCTAGTTAGTCACGTTGACTAAAAAATTTTGATGGGCTCAACAATCATTTTCAATTCTGAGTTGCACAGGTTAGCCTTTTCAACCTGAATAGTTTTAGTTGGACTTACATGTATATCTTATGTCACCTTTTCACTTTTTAGAAAATATACTAAATTTACTACTTTTTTTGTTTATTATCTTGATGTCCTCTTTACTATTTAAATTTTCATACAAATATACTGAAAAAGTTTTTAGAAAATACTATATATGGATTTTGAATTATATGACTAATCTTTCCTGACTCAAGGTCTAACCCAAACTCAACCCAGAATAGAAAAATGAGGTTGGGATGAACTTCAGTACCTTGGGTTGAAAGTGATCAGATTATGAGTTGAACTGCTTGATTGTTTCCTTAATTTGGGTTGAGTTTAGGTAAGATCATGCTGAACAACACAAGTTGCAACTTGAGTACTGATATTGCATGAGATACAGACGGATCAACATTTGAGTTCTCCAAATTAAGCATTAAACCATAACTCTTAAGAAACTTAACTGTTTAGGAAACAAATAAGTAAAATTGATCCTTTGACGTTGAAACAGGTTCTTTGTTTTGAGATTTGTGTCAGGTTTAAAAGTTAACAGGCACAGGCAGATAAGTGGAAGATTTGTCTCCAAAAGCAAATGCAGTTTTGTCTCACTAGTAACTCAATAAGTTCATACAACTTCTCTAATATATCCCTAACACAAACCATGATGACAGGAGGAAGCAAAAGATAAAGCAGCAACCTTGACATTGTGCATTTTATTCCTTCTTCAAATCATATATGATTATTTTTGTTTAAAATTTTAATGTATATATACATATTCAATACTAACACTATATATATATATATCATATATATATATATATATATATATATATATATATATATATATATATATATATATTCACTTTTAGTTATTACTCCTAGGAGTAACTACAGTGCAGGAACTACAACTCCCAACATTGTCCGTGCCTCTTCCCGAGGCACTCCTCTATAAAGTAAGTTCCTCATCAAGTGAGGTGAGCTCACTTGCGGGTAAGAAAGGAGCATTTAGTTTATTCTGTCAAACATCCCAATTCCAAGGGGACCTGGACTCCTATAGTCCCCTAGAAAAGTCCCGGAGGAGAGCCTCTAGACAAACCACATACAAAACCCCCTTTCTGCTAACGCCGAGAAGCGGAGGTTGGAGTTACTTGTGGTGACCATATAAACTTGCACCGTCATCTATCCAGATAACTATACACGGATGTGTACAATTCAATGGTACCGTCACTTAGGAGGAAGGCTATGGTGTCTTAAGTGATTCTATGGGAAGTACAGAAGCAGGCGTATACCATCTACTCACAGGACGTGTATATATATATATATATATATATATATATATATTGGATTTGTCTTAGGTACAAAATAAAGAACTCCTTAATAAGATTATAACTTTTTATATTTTGACAATTTGTTAAAATCACAAAAAACAAAAATAATTAAAATTTATTTATTTATTAGAATTTGTCTTCTGCACAAGTTCAAAACGATATATCAATCTTTGATTAGATGTCATCAACAACCAAATGGAAAGAGCATGATTTCTCCATGTGAGATGGTAGGGTTCAATGATGCAAGGTTGTTCTAGACCGACTCGACTTACAACGGGATCTCTCTCACCAGTTAATTTCTCACGATCGGGTTTGAAGGAGGAAAAAGTAAAGGCGCCACTTGTCCAAATTATAGAATGATTAATTGATAAGTCGATGGGATAAGAGGCGACACAATCAACTACTAAAGGGTTGATTGATAAGTCGATGGGATGAAGACATAAAATGTTATGGAAAGATTGATTGATAAATTCGAGGATGTTGGGAACACCCCCGATCAACTATGGAAGAGGTGATAGATAGAGTCAAGTAGAGATAAGCATGGTATTTATGAGGTTAATTGATAAGTTTATGGAATGAAGATGCTACAATCAACTATGGAACGATTTATTGATAAGTTGATAGGATGAACGTCACAGAAAAATCAGATAAGTTCAAAAGTTCTTTGGAGAACCAAGGAAGCTAATTTTGAATTCTTATTCTTGTATAATTACATTATAAACATGCCTTTGTATAGGCTACAAACTAGAAAGGAAATAAAAACAAAATATTCTTTGCAATGCTAACCTAAAACACACCTAAAACAAGAAAAGGAAACAAATGCAAATAAAAAATAAACTAAGGAAAATAAATAAACTAAAGGGAGAGTAAATATGCTTGGCATGCAAATGCCTGTCGATCTGAAAACATAAATACGTCACAGATTAACACAGAACTTGAATTAGCATATTAAGTGCATCCTTGGTCTTCTTTCCTTCTGCTCTCAAAGCACCCTTTTTTGAAGCTTTTCTTCTGATCTTAGAAGTCATGTCTTGACTTTGCATCATTGGAAATCCATACACATTAATTTTAAAAAAGACCATGTGGCATGAAGAGATGTTGGGAATTTTAAAAGCTCGTCTTGTAGACGTTAAGAATGAGGATAATGAAGAGCCATAGAGGTGTTAGCAAAGTTGAAAAAAATAGCACATTAATTTGAAAAATCACTTAATAAAAGCGGAGATATGAGTGATAAAATAACTTAACAATCAGTGAACCGTCCGATCAAAAGACAACCCTAATTTTTTGGCTGAATCGACCGCGTCTTTTTTCATATATGTCCCTCCAAATTCCTAATTTTCCAACAAAATATTGTTGATATACTCCAAAATTTTAATCCTTGCACAACAAAGATTAGAGTCTTGGACATGTAAGGCAAAGCACCCACATATGAGATGTCATAAGACTCGTCAAGATGAGATGATACTTAAATCATTGCTAACAATGTAAGTCATAGCATCGATTGGTTACAACCAAACTTCCTATTGACTGCATCAACGAAGTTGTTCATTTTGTTACAAAGTTCAAAACTGAAAGATGTGAATCCTGATCTCACGTCTAGGGTTTTATTTTCTATTTTTTTTATCATAAGATTTTGTTAAGAATAGAAAGTGTGAAGAGAGAAGGAAGGAATCCTTTCTTGTGAATTAATAAAATCTGACATGGTCCTACCTATTTATATAAGTTAGGAAGACACACAAAGGAAAAATAAATAAAGTACAGGCAAGGAAAATAATGTACAAGAAGGTAGGGAATAAATCGAGGAGGATATTCTAGAATATCCTATGATTCCTCAACACTCCACCTCTCGAGTTGCAACATATAAATTATATGCACTAAACTTGTTATAAATAATTGAATCGGCGGGCTTGTTTTAGTGAAATCTAACCTGCCCAGTTAGCCGCTCGAGTTGACGAAACTAATAGTCATGCATCCTAAGGCAATCTTCTCTCGAATGAAGTGACAGTCCACTTCAATATATTTGGTCCTCTTATGAAAGACTAGGTTGGAAGCAATGTGTAGAGCCACTTGGTTATCCCACACAAGCGTCATTTGGCCATTCTTCCTAAATCTTAGCTCATGAAGCAGCTGTTTTAGCCATATAAGTTCACAAGTTGCCAAAGTCATAACTCGATACTCAGCTTCAGCACTAGACCTGGCCACTACATCTTGTTTCTTACTTTTCCAGAATATTAAGTGCATAAATAAATAATGCGCGGTGGAGCGTTTGTATGCGCATCTGAGCACGCCTAATGCGCATCACACAATATCCAACAATGCGGGTGTGACCTCTTTGTTTTTATAACACCTCTTAGCGTTGTTCCTTTGATATAGCGAAGAATCGCGATCCGGCATCGGTGGCTATCACTTGGTGGCCCGCGATGGCAAACTAACTACACTCCGCGGGAAAGAAATGTCTAGTCGGGTGATGGTGAGGTAGTTTAGTCTTCCACTGGTCGTCGACTATCTCCTCGGATGCAAGTAGGAAGCTCCCACATTGTCCAAGTACAAGCTTGACGGAACTAGGATCCACTCAAGGTGTCTAGGGTTTATAGTACAGCGTACAGGTTTCTCACAATATATCAAGACATGCCGTTTGAGACATAACCACCGGAATTAGACGGGCTATCTCAATCCCCAAAAGTACTTGATTTTCCCCAGATCTTTTGTGAATTAGGCGAAGAGATCTTGTTTAAGTTCAGAATACCATCATAAATCATTGCATGTTATAACAATATAGATCACATAAACAATCGGATAGATTACCGCATCCTAATGATGTATGAGTGAGTAGAAGAAGAGTGGTCAGTGTGCTTTGAATTATCAGAACTCTTGTACCACAGGCTAAAGCGTGGAAATAAGCTCGAGGGAAATTTGCTTTAGGCCATATAAGGAATGGCAGCAGCTTGCATCCTAAGCCGGACTCCTCCTGAAGGCAACAAAATCCGAGGCGGTTGCTCCATATATACTACCTCTCGTGAGGTCACCGCTGGAGAAAGGCATTCTTAATGTCTAAGCAGTACAAGGGCCAAGGCTCATAGCGTGACCATAGATAGAAGACGAGACGAGCCATCTTGTAGCGGGAGAGAAAGTGTCGCAAATGTCGGACCCATATATCTGAGTATACCCCTTGGCAACCAAACTAGCCTTAAGACAATCCATCTGACCATCCGGACCAATCTTAACCGTATAAACCCAACGGCAACCAACAAGGGACTTGCCCGCAGGTAAGGGGCCTAGGTCTCATGTGCCAGTAGAATGCAAAGTAGCCATTTTTTCAATTATTACATGTTTCCAACCTGGATGAGAGAGGGCCTCATGGACAGTGTGAAGAATAGAAACAGAAGACAAGGTGGAAATAAAAGCATAATATGGTGAAGATAAACGATGATAAGATAGGAAAGTATAAATAGGATGAGGATTACGAGAAGAACGAGTACCTTTCCGAATGGCGATGGGAGGATCGATGGGAGGCGGCAAGACCGGTGACGTGGAGGAGGGTTCCATAGGAGATGAGTCATTGGGAGACCTGGTGTCGGTACGTGGACGACAAGTATAAACCTGTAATGGACGAGATGGAGTAGCTGGGGACTCAGATGATAAGGATGGAATGGGAAAGATGAAAGGTAGAGATAAGACCTCGAGACTAGAAGGCGGGTGGGTAGAGAAAAGAGAAGAATGTTCAAAAAATGTGACATCAGCAGAAACAAAGTATCGATGTGTATGGGAGGAATCATGAATGGTGCAGTGTTGAAGAAACGGGAATAGCCAAAGGCCACTTTGTTGCCTTAGCGGAAAGTTTATCTTAGCCGAATGGGATGGACATAAAACAAATGCATCCGAAAACACACGGAGGGAGACAAAACAGGGGTTGATTAGGAAAGAAAAGAGAATGAGGAACTTGATCACCCAGGACAGAAGAGGGCATGTGATTGATCAAATAGCAGGCGGTTAAGATAGCGTCCCCCCAAAAACATTGAGGAATTGTATGGTGGAAGAGAAGAGTGCGAACTGTCTCAACTAAGTGACGATTCTTATGCTCGATCCTTACCAGTTTGTTGTGGGTGTAAGCGAGGCGATAAAGGAGGAGGATAAAGTCGGAAAATGCGTGAAAGGTATTTCAAGGCATTATCACTCGTAGATTCAAATAGAAGTATGAAATTAATTGCGAATCTCAGCAAATAATTTTTGGAACATAAAACTAGCAGTTCGATTTTCATTAAAAATAGCCGATGCAATGAAAACACATCAATAAATGTAACAAAATAAAGTAAAGTAGATCGCAGTTCGGGACCCAGGGCCCCAAACATCCAATGTGGAATGAGCTCAAAGGGAGACTTGGTGGGGACTCTAAAGCTTAGGGAACAAAACAGTATGTTTCTGGCGAGCCTGACTCACCGACTTGATGGTAAGGAGAACTGACGATGGATGAGAAGAGGGTCATCTGTTGAAGTGCAGACGGTGGAAGATGGGGTTGAACTGAGATAAAAAAGGCCTTGAGACTCATGTCCTATGTCAATCGTCCTCCTCATACTCCGGTCCTGCAAGATGACGGAAGAGTGAGAAAAGGTAATCAAACAATTAAGGTCATGTATTAATTTGCTAACAGATATAATATTAAATGGAGAATCAGGAACATGGAGAACAGAAGTAAGAGGTAAAGAGGGGAGGGGACATGCGGACCCGATGCCTTTGGCCATGGTTTGAGTCCCATTACAGATAAGAGTTCATTTTTCAATACAGACATTCGCCCAACGAAGGAAGATAATTCCATACCAAGCTGCTCCAGACTATCAACGGAAGAGATGACACGATAGAGGCGTTGAACATCATTGGTATATAAATTCTTAGTTTGGGTCCAAAGAGGCTACTTGAGTCCTAATAGTCCCTAAGGTTGTAAGTGTTTGGGCGATGGTCTCTTTGGAGAATATTACAAAGGCTAAAGCATCATGTTTCACGCCACTAAGGCGTTTATGCGCATCAACACAAGACTCGTGAAGTCGGATGGTCTTGACACCATTTCAGTAAACCATAATATATGAGGAATTAGTCAGGGCGTAGTTATCATTTCCCTTGGTCGATTGACAGGTTATCATGGGAGTTCCGATAGAAAGAAGAAAGAACGCTTTTTTCAGCCATAGTGGGAAAAATCAATAAAATCAGCCAGAAAATAAGAATACCACAACTATTGAAGGTGAGAGAAGCCTCTGGAAGATGTTGACTTGAAATAAGCGAGACAAATCGAAGAGTCCGGAAAACAAGCGGGCCCGGAAAGCAAGTTGGGCGTCGAATGGAAGATCCAGGAAGCTACGAAGCTCTGTCAGCGGGAGAAAAGCCAAGTGGTGAAGTCCTGTCGCCAAAGGGTTAGCCACGCGCTCTCACTCGCCACCCACGCGTCGGCACGTGAGGAATAGTCGTCGGAGGAAGACACGCTAGTGTAGCCGCAAGGAGATCGATTCTTGAAGAGTCGAATGGTGGTGATATCTCTTGACTAAGATTCTGTCTCGTCGAATCGCTTTGTAGGAAAAATGCATTGTTGGGGATGAGGTTTGACGACGGCGAAGAATCCCTAACACTTTCTGCGATGAAGGTGGAGAGGCCGGAAAGAGATCAGACCATTAGATGGGTTGTCAAAATACAAACCCCTAACCCGAACCTTTCCATGGCTCTGATACCATGTGAAGAGAATACCATGTGAAGAGAGAAGGAAGGAATCTTTTTCTTTCTTATTGAAAGAATAAAATACAACATAGGTCCTACCTATTTATATAGGTTAGAAAGACACACAAAAGGAAAAATAAATAAAGTACAAATAAAAGGAATATAATGTACAAGAAAGGTAGGGAATAAATCAAAGGATATTCTAAGAATATCCTATGATTCTCAACATAAAGTACATGAAAGGATGAGAATTAACCACACGATCACAAACGCATGTCCAAAATATGTCAAAACTCTTCTACCATACAAGGATATACAAAGATAACATCCCCTCAAACCCAGATAAAGCTCCTTGCATGATTGTCCAAACCTTTTTTAATCTCATTGAATGCCAATTGAGATAAATAACATTGAGAGGAATGTCTATAAAATTGTTGGCTTAAGAGTCCCAAAATGAGGAATAGAAGTAAAGTAAATCCTACAACATTTCTATTGTCCTCCACTTATTCTCAAATATTCTAGTATTTCACTCTCACCACATGATTGAAAGCAAAGATAAGTGATCTGCCAAAAGGTATTGCCTCGATGGAGCTTCTAAACCCTTATATGAAATGATCATGCATCCATCCTAGTTTCATTGAAAAACCTATGTCATATCCTTATGTTCCTATGGAACTTCGAAGATGAGTAATGGGTGATTTCAACCCTTTCTTCTTCCTCATGATGGCTAAATCCATTATTTTCATCTGTTATAGAAGGACTTTGAGAGAAATTCATAAAGATGTTATATTTTTATCAGGTTTTTTTATTGGTGAATCTTTGTGGAAAAATATGAAATTCAAGTTAACTTGAGATAGTTTCACAAGATTGGGCAATTCAACCTAGTTGAATTGACATCTTTAATGAATCAACAGGCTAGGGCAATATGTGCCAAATTTGTAGATGAAAGTGTCTTTGATATCAGACTTGTCAAGGAAGGCTCTAGTCATACTACACCCTGCTAGAGCCTCTTGCTTAGCATGAATTTGATTTCCATAATATGTCCTTCCTATTTTAGATTCCACTTTTATTTTTCCTTTCTTGTGCACTTATGTCATGGTTCATTCAGCATTCCATTTATCTCTTTTTGCACTTTGCATATTGAATTGACATTCATTTCTTAATCCCATGTTGATTTATTAAGCAAGATAAACCTAATGGATCTTGCATCACAAAACTAGAACTTAGAACTGTAATTAAGAGCACTATAATATTCTCTTTGAAGGAAAAATACAGAGGATTCAAAGAGGTTTCCATTTCCACTACTGTTTGTACATAACTTTGTCCAACTGACAAAATAAATATTCGTGAGATAATGATATTGAGAGAAAACAAAGATAATAATAATCATGGGAAGCCCTAAGAGTACCTCAAGTAATAAAGCGAGAAATCCTTCACTGAATGATTGTGCATGTTTATAGACAACAAGGGCCCTAATTGAAGCTAGTGTGAAATAGAAGCAATCAAAGTTGATAGCCAACAAACTACATTAGCAATTAAGTGACATTTTGAATATCATGCAGTTGCAAGATACTGTTTTTCCACAGGATGAAACAATCAAATTGGATTCATGCCATAAATTCTAATAGTTGAGATAAAGAGGTGGGGTAATAAACGTTCATTCAGATATTGCACTTTTGAATAAACTTGAAACACACTTTTAAGGTACTTAACATATCCACCATGAAAGTCAAGCGGTAATCCTTCATAGTCCTTTTCCTCATAATTGTAATGATAAAGTTCCTAATACACATTAAAAACAGAATATTTAACAAAATCAGTTTTATGCTTAGAATCAGACAATTTTAATTCAGAATAAACAGTAAACAATAGTATATATCTGCTGCAAGAGTTTTGGATCACTAAAGAGAAGCGCTTACCATGGAAAATTATTTGAGTAAGCACAACTATACATAAGAATACATGTTAAAATTTGCCTAGAAAAAGGGGGATAACAACAAGAAGAAAAACGTATAGCCAATCTTGTCATGGTATTTTCTATATTCCTATAGGAACTGTGTATTCATTCAGATTCAGTGAAGTACTGAAAAATACTAAGAAAGTGGCATGTAGAAGGGTGTGAGAGAATCATTGTTGGTAACCATGAATTCTAAAGCAGAGAGATCTACCATATGACGGCTTTCTGAGCAATGATACTAAAGCGAAAGTGTAAGCGAAGCGTTTGCATGTATTTGGCGAGGCATAAGCCCAAGGCATATTCAGTTGTGATACTGAATTTAAATAATAATATTAAGATCAAACTAAATAATTATATCATAAATCACTCATAACTATAATTTGGAATATAACAAATATCATTTATAAGATAATGAATCAGATAAATTCTATTAAATTTAGATTTGACAATAAATAAATTGAAATTCGTCATAAAAATCATTTCTAACCACTAACTCTCATTTATTCCTTTTCATCTAATAAACAGTCTCTTACAAATATAATACAAATTAATTATAAAATGCTATTCCTTACCTATAAAAATAAATAATTATTATATTTTGAAAATAATTACCAAAAATCTCTTAATTTATAGAATGTTAAAAATGTTTTGAATACTAAAAAAATCGTATTAAAGTTTGAGTTTACAAAGAATATTAACACTGATTTTTACCAAACAAATCTTAATATTAAAATGAGTAAATTAGAAGGAGAGTAGTGGAAATGGGGATAAGAAAAGGCCGAAAATGGTCAAAAAAAAGAAGTTTGCCATCCTTATCAATCAAAAAAAAAAAAGAAGTTTGTCATCCTGGGAGACGGAGGAATAAGGAAGGCAAGCGTGAAAATAGAAGTCTCAGCCATACGGAGGAAGAGGAAATAAAGGGAGGGAGACGGAGGAATAAAGGGAAAGGCAGCAGGTGAAATAAGTCCCGTCAGGGAGAGGGAAAAGGAAATAAGGGTAAAGCTTTGAGATTTCTCACCGAGATTGAAGATGATATCAAGAGAAGAATCACTGACGCCTTTGCAAAGTTGTATTGCCGATGCTAGAGGTGTGTTGACGAAAAGGAGGGTTTTTTTTCTGATTGTTCCAAATGAGTTAGGGTTTTTAGGGTATTAGGGAGGGATTTGATACTTTTTTTTTCAATTTTTTAAGGCCAGATCGGCCTTGCAAAAGGCGTTCGCGTCTACTTGTGACGCGTAAAAGGCGTACGCCTATATGCTTCTCTAACGCCTCAACGAAGAAGGCTTATGCCTTCTATGTATAACGTTTTTCTTGGGACTCCTCGAGGCTTTTTTAGGGCGCCTCAAGGCACGCCTGAAAAACACCTTTGAAAACACTGTTTCTGACAGAAAAAAATTTCAAACTGAAGTGGAGAAAATACGCAAGTGTGATGACAACAATCATTCTCTCAGTGTTTCCATAAAATCTGAACATAGGAAAAGACTAAAACCTTCCACAACATTTAACATCCTCTTCTATCCCAAATTTTGGAACTCTAAGATAGAGAAATGACCACAAATTTAAGCATTATCCTTTACATTCTGAACTTGAAAAGGAATCAGTTTCAGTACAGAAGAAAAAAGGAAGATGAATAGGAAATGGTCCATGGTGTCTGGTTGGATACACAAGGTACATCTATTTGACATCTCCCTCCTACAAGCATCAGATTGAACGTGGAAGCTATTATCTAGGGCCTCAAACTAACAGGGGTTAAAGCATTTTTACATGACACTGGCTACCAGATCATTAAAGAGAGGAAGACTATTAGATTTCTAGGAAATAAATTAGAATTTTATGTTGAAAAATATAATAAAACCTGAAAGTACTGTTTCAGATTTGATTATCAATCAATTTCCAGATTTCTAGCTAGGATATTGACTTATTACTATTTCAGATTCGAATAGCAATCAGTTTCCAGATTTCTAGCTTGGAGATTGATTGATTGATGGATATGGGGGTTTTTCCTTCTTAGTGAATTTTTCTGATGGGGCTTTCCTACTATTTATTTGTACCAGTTACTAATAAAAAATAAGAAAAATATGAATGAGATGTTTTCTTTTGAAAAAACCTACATGGTATCAGAGCAGGAGGCATTCTTTCTCTTTTCCTCTTACCAATAATGAGGTCTCTGGGTCATGATGACTGCGCTCAAAGAAACCCTACCTGCCCTTCTGGTTCTTCCAATTTATTCCAATAATCCTACTCCTGCTGTTTTCAGCACATCTATTGCTCACACTACCCTTCTACCACATCTACATGAGCTGCTGATTATTATTCCCAGAATTCAAACCTATATCTCATAGGTATAAGACTCAATGGGCGTAACTATCTCAAATGGGCTCAGTCCATAAAGTTGGCTATTGATGGCAGAGGAAAAGTCAGGCATTTAACTGGAGAAATTTCAAAACCTACTGCTGGTGATCCAAATCTGAAAAAGTGGCAGTCCGAAAATTCTCTTATTATTGCTTGGCTCATAAATTCCATGG